>CABHPH010122826.1:34820-57299 GCA_902168325.1 Peromyscus nudipes | reverse complement strand
ATCTAGGTTGTTTCCAGGTTCTGGCTATTACAAATAATGCTGATATGAACATAGCTGAGCAAATGCCCTTGTGGTATGGTTGAGCATTCCTTGGGTATATGCCCAAGAGTGGTATAGCTGGATCTTGGGGGAGATTGATTCCCAATTTTCTAAGAAAGCGCCATATTGATTTCCACAGTGGCTGTACAAGCTTGCATTCCCACCAGCAGTGGATGAGAGTTCCCCTAGCTCCACATCCTCTCCAGCACAAGGTGTCCTCAGTGTTTTTGATCTTAGCCAATCTGACTGGTGTGAGGTGGTATCTCAGAGTTGTTTTGATTTGCATTTCCCTAATGATTAGGGATGTTGAGCAATTCCTTAAATGTCTTTCAGCCATTTGTGTTTCCTCTGCTGAGAATTCTCTGTTTAGTTCTATAGCCCATTTCTCAATTGGACTGTTGAGAATTTTGATGTTTAGTTTCTTGAGTTCCCTATATATTTTGGATATCAGTCCTCTGTCCGATGTGGGGTTGGTGAAGATCTTCTCCGACGTGTGGACCAATGGAATCGAATTGAAGACCCTGACATTAATCCGCACACCTATGAACATATAATTTTTGACAAAGAAGCCAAAAGCGTACAATGGAAAAAAGAAAGCATCTTCAACAAATGGTGCTGGCATAACTGGATATCAACGTGCAGAAGGCTGCAAATAGATCCATATCTATCACCGTGCACAAAACTTAAGTCCAAGTGGATCAAAGACCTCAACATAAATCCAGCTACTCTGAACCTGCTAGAAGAGAAAGTAGGAAGTAGCCTTGAACGCATTGGCATAGGAGATCGCTTCCTAGATATAACACCAGTAGCTCAGACACTGAGACAAACGATCAATCAATGGGACCTTTTGAAACTGAAAAGCTTTTGTAGAGCAAAGGATACGGTCAACAAGGCAAAGCGACTTTGCAAATTTTAAGTGGAGGCATTTTATTTGAGGCATCAAATATTTCTCTAAGAAAGTGAAAAACAGAAAATTTATCTGCACATAAATTATAGAAAGTTTAATAAGTCTATCATTTTCTCTGGATACTTGCCAAGTTCATTAAATAAAAGAATCCAAAGCTTTGGGAGAAGTCAACAGGTGCCGTTTGCTATGCAGAAGCTTTCAACTTCCTGAGGATCCACTCATTAATTGCTAATTTTAGTGCCCGTGTTAATGATGTCTTGCCAGGGACTTCATAATTAAGGTAAAGCAATGGTCTACAGGATGAGAAGATCTTTATCAATTATATATAACTGACAGAGGGATAGTACCTAAAATATATTCAAAACAATTCATAACAGTTGGAAACTGAAAACAGCCTAGATGTACGTTAACTAATGAATAAATAATGACAACATTGCATATTACATAAGGAAATACTGTTCAACTGTTAAATAAAATAAAATTTTCTGGTAAGTAGAATTTAAGCTTGAAAAATCCTAATGATTGCTATTACTTGGATTCCCCTGCCCCCAAACAAACAAACAAACAAAAAGCCAAATATTTGTGATTTCTCTTACATGTTGATGGTAGCCTTTTTGGTGTTTTTTATGTTTGAGACTGTAATTTAAGTATAATGTTTCTCCTGTCCCTTGTCCCTTTTCTTACTCCAAACCCTCCCTGCTCTAATTCAAATCCATGGCTCTTTTTTCATTAATTGTTATTGTATGCATTTTGCATTTGTATATGCACATATATTTTTAAAAATAATGCATCAGGCCCAGTGATATTCCATTGGAGAAAACTTTTTTTTTCTTTCTTCTTTCAGAGCTGAGGCCTGAACCCAGGGCCTTGTGCTTACTAGGCAAGTGCTCTACCACTGAACTAAATCCCCAACCCCGAGAAAACTCTTTTCTTTGCCTGCATATATAAATAGTAGATATCCTCTTGCTTACGTGTCAGAGACTGTGTCAAGTATTCTTTTCAGTGCGCACAACCACTTGTAACTCTCTCTCTAGGGGAGATATGTTCTCGATGCTCTCCTTTGGTCTCTGAGGATGGCAGCATCCAACTTTCACATACCTATACACCGATGCACATACATATCTGTACTTAAAAATCTATTTTTAGAAAAAATGTTCTAGTTTGTGTTTGTACTTAAAAATTTAAAAATCGCCTATTTATTGCACACTTTTACTCTAAATAGTGTGCCACAGAATGTAACAGCAATAGTTAAATGCCTTCCTTACACAGAAATTCCAGTTAATAAATTCACTGCATAAATTATAGGAAATAAGAACAAATTCAAACTAACTAAAGAAAAACTTGAAATAGCGTCAAGCAATTGGAAAAACATTGCTAGGTTGTTTGGGAGATTTTGCCATAAAAATGAAGTTAACACACAAAATCACCAGTCAGTTTCAACACTGATTGAGTTACCTTGAAGTAACATCTGTTCCCACTACATTCAAAACATTAAAACAGCATTTATATCACAAACACAAAAAATACTCAACATATAGTAACATTTAAATTGCAAGTTACAATTAGAAATTACAGTAAAATATTTTTGTTTTGCCTAGTACAATCTGAGGTTGAATTGCTACAACTCCTTTCTAATAACATATTGATATTCATAGGTTTAAATATAAGCATGGCTCTCTGTAATCCTTTTACATATTAGACAGTGTCTGGATTAACCAGATTTTGTGTAAATACACATGAAAAATACATCAAAACACAAAGTGTCATTTGTTAGCTTCTCAATTATTGTGCTGATAAAATTCTATGTTATGCTTAGAAGAAATAAGAAAACAACTTATATTTAGAATATAACAAAAACTAGCAATTACATTCAATAAAACAACACTATTTCAAGTTCATAAAACATGTATTATATAGTTTTTTTGTTCCTTAATTTTGAAAACACTAACTTATAATCACACCTGTCCATAATTCAAATTTTTAGAATAAAGTATTGGGAATCAATGATCTATTAATTTCCATTTCCATTGAGTAATGTATATTATTTGATATTATTTTTATTTTACCACAATATATAATCTGAGCAAATTTCAGTGCATAGGAGGAACACATGATATACAAATGTGTGTTAAACTCTATCTCATGTATAAATTTAACCACATCCTAGAGATAAGGAATGTTGTTATAAATGAACTTCCTGATGAGAAAAGAAGTATCGAGTCTCAGAAACTATTTTATTTTTATGAGCTTTGGGGAATACAGTGAAACTAAATTAACATGGACAAGATGAATTTTGATTTTGTCTTTAAATAAAAACCTACATTTCATTTCTAAATCAATAAAGGAAGTATTTGAAGACATCATAATCATTTAATTTCCATATTTAAAAAGGAAAACTAAACAAAGCATTTAAACTTGAACAATCATTCTACGGTCTCAAAATCTAAGGTAAATTTTTAATTTTTCTATTTAGTAGGATAAAATCTATGGAAATAATCCAGCTTTTTAAAACAAAAACAATAACCTGTAATTTATAGATTTTTTTTAATATTTATGTGTTATGAAATTCTAGAAATGAATTCTACCAAATGAAAATGTGAAAATATACTGAAAGCAAACAAAGTGGATTATTTTAGATTGTTTTGGAACAGAATAGGAGAAACCAGCCTCCACTGTGAAAAAAGTTCAAGGACTTTTTACACCATCAAGAAAGTAACTGTTTAGTACATATGTCCATCCTTGTTAAACACACAAAGAGTATAATTAAATTACTTATTACCCCAAAATACATGATGATGGTTATTTTTAAGATAATATTTTGTTGATAAAATTTTGATAGTCTTTTATTAAGAGAAAACTTGGGTATGTTTTAATAATCTTTAGTTGAAATATTAAAAATGAATATGTTTTTGTTTTCCACATTAAGAATATTTATATTATATTCACCATTATATATATTATTATTATTAAGAATTTTTTTCTATTCATTTTACATACCAACCACAGATCCCCTTCTCCTCCCTCCTCCCACCCCCTAGCTTCTCCCTGCCAATCTGCCCCCCCATTCCTACCTCCTCCAAGGCAAGGTCTCCCATGAGGAGTCAGCAGAGCTTGGTACATTCAGTTGAGACAGTTCCAAGCCCTCTCCCTGCACCAAGGCTGCTTAAGATGTCCCACCATAGGCACTGGGCTCCTCAAACCCTGCTTATGCACCAGGGATGGTTCCCAATCCCTCTGCCTAGGGGCAGTGTTTTTGATCTTAGCCATTCTGACAGGTGTAAGATGGTATCTCAGAGCTGTTTCGATTTGCGTTTCCATGATGATTAAGGATATTGAGCAATTCCTTAAGTGTCTTTTGGCCATTTGAGATTCTTTTGTTGAGAATTCTCTGTTTAGCTCTATAGCCCATTTTTTAATTGGATTGTTGAGTATTTTGATGTCTAGTTTCTTGAATTCTTTATATACTTTAGAGATCAGCCCTCTGTCAGATGTGGGATTGGTGAAGATCTTTTCCTATTCTGTAGGCTGTTGTTTTGTCTTATTGACCATGTCTTTTGCTCTACAAAAGCATCTAGGTTTTAAGAGGTCCCATTTATTAATTGATTCTCTCAGTGTGTGTGATACTGGTGTTATATTTAGGAAGTGGTCTCCTGTGCCAATGCATTCAAGAATACTTCTTACTTTCTCTTCTATCAAGTTCAATGTAACTGGATTTATGTTGAGGTCTTTGATCCACTTGAGTTCTGTGCATGGTGACAATTATGGATCTATTTGCAATCTTCTACATGTTGACATTCAGCTATGCCAGCACCATTTGTTGAAGATGCTTACTTTTTTCCATGGTATAGTTTTGGCTTCCTTGTCAAAAATCAAGTGTTCATAGGTACATGGATTAATGTCAGGATCTTCAATGTGTTTTCATTGGTCCACAAGTTGGTTTTTATGCCAGTACCAAGCTGTTTTTATTACTATAGCTCTGTAGTAGAGCTTGAGGTCAGAGATCATGATGCCTTCAGAGGTTGCTTTATTGCACAGGATTCTTTTAACTATCCTGGGTTTTTGCTTTTCCATATGAAGTTGAGTATTATTCTTTCCAAGTCTGTGAACAATTGTGTTGGGATTTTGATGGGGATTGCATTGAATCTGTAGATTTCTTTTGGTAAGTTTGCCATTTTTGCTATGTTAATCTTACCTATCCATGAGCGTGGGAGATATTTCATTTTCTGACATCTTCTTCAATTTCTTTCTTCAGAGACTTAAAATTTTCATTATACAGGTCCTTCACTTGCTTAGTTAGAGTTACTCCAAGGTATTTTATATTATTTGAAACTCTTGTAAAGTGTGATGTTTCTCTGATTTCTTTCTCAGCCCTTTTATCATTTGTATATAGGAAGGCTACTGATACTTTTTTAATTTAATCTTGTATCCTGCCAAATTACTGAAGGAGTTTATCAGCTGTAGGAATTCACTTGTAGAATTTTTGGGGTCATTTATGTACACTATCATATAATCTGCAAATAGTGAAAGTTTGACTTCTTCCTTTTCAGTATCTATCCCTTTGATCTCCTTTTGTTGTCTTATTGCTGTAGCTAGAACTTCAATTACTATATTGAATAAATATGGTGAGAGTGGACAGCCTTGTCTTGTTCCTGATTTTAGTGGAATTGCTTTGAGTTTCTTTCCATTTAATTTGATGTTGGCTGTTGGTTTGTTGTAAATTGCCTTTATTATGTTTAGTTATGTTCCTTGTATTCCTGATCTCTCTAGGACCTTTATGAAGGGGTGTTGGATTTTGTCAAAGGATTTTCTAGCATCTAGTGTGATGATCATGTGTTTTTTTTCTTTCAATTTGTTTATATAGTGTATTACATTGACAGATTTTCATATGTTGAACCAACCTTGCATCTTTGGGATGAAGCCTATTTGGTCATGGTGGATAATTTTGATTTGTTCTTGGATTTGGTTTGCCAATATTTTCCTGAATATTTTTGCATCAATGTTCATGACAGAGATTGGTCTGTAATTCTCTTTCTTTGTTGCATCTTTGTGTGGTTTGAGTGTCAGGGTAACTGTAACCCCGTAAAAAGAGTTTGGTAATGTTCCTTCTGTTTCTATTGTGTGGAACAATTTGAAGAGTATTGGTATTAGCTCTTATTTGAAACTCCGGTATAATTCTGTGCTGAAACCATCTGGTCTTGGGCTTTTTTAAGTTGGGAGACTTTTAATGACTTTTTAATTCTTTAGGGGTTATTGATCTGTTTAAGTAGTTTATCAGGTTTTGATTTAACTTTGGTATGTGGTACCTATCCTGAAAACTGCCCATTTCTTTACTGAAGGACCTATATGACAAGAACTTTAAGTCCCTGAAAAAAGAAATTGAAGAAGATGTCAGAAAATGAAATATCTCCCAAGCTCATGGATAGGCAGGATTAACATAGTAAAAATGTCAATCTTACCAAAAGCAATCTACAGATTCAATGCAATCCCTATCAAAATATCAACACAATTCTTCACAGACCTGAAAAGAATAATACTCAACTTCATATGGAAAAACAAAAACCCAGGATAGCCAAAAGAATCCTGTACAATAAAACAGCCTCTGGAGGCATCACAATCCATGACCTCAAGCACTACTATACAGCTACAGTAATAAAAACAGCTTGGTACTGGCATAAAAACCAACATGTGGACCAATGGAATCGAATTGAAGACCCTGACATTTATCCGCACACCTATGAACATATAATTTTTGATAAAGAAGCCAAAACTAAACAATGGAAAAAAGAAAGCATCTTCAACAAATGGTGCTGGTATAACTGGATATCAATGTGTAGAAGGCTGCAAATAGATCCATATCTGTCACCGTACACAAAACTTAAGTCCAAGTGGATCAAAGACCTCAACATAAATCCAGCTACTCTGAACCTGCTAGAAGAGAAAGTAGGAAGTAGTCTTGAACGCATTGGCATAGGAGATCGCTTCCTAGGTGTAACACCAGTAGCTCAGACACTGAGACAAACAATCAATCAATGGGACCTTTTGAAACTGAAAAGCTTTTGTAGAGCAAAGGATACGGTCGACAAGGCAAAGTGACAGAATGGGAAAAGGTCTTCACCAACCCCACATCTGACAGAGGACTGATATCCAGAATATATAAAGAACTCAAGAAATTAGACATCAAAATGCCCAACAGTCTAATTAAGAAATGTGCTATAAAACTAAATGGAGAATTCTCAACAGAGTAAACTCATTTAGGGAATTGCTCAACATCCCTAATCATCAGGGAAATGCAAATCAAAACGATTCTGAGATACCACCTTACAGATTTTCTAGTTTTGTGGAGTACAGGTTTTTGAAGTATGACCTGATGATTCTCTAGATTTACTCGTCTGTTATATCTCCTTTTTCATTTCTGATTTTGTTAATTTGCATTCTCTCTCTCTCTCTCTCTCTCTGTCTGTCTGCCTTTTGGTTAATTTGCATAAGGGCTTGTCTATCTTGTTGATTTTCTCAATGAACCAACTCTTTGTTTCACTGATTCTTTGTATTGTTTTCTTTGTTTCTATTTTATTGATTTCAGTCCTCAATTTCATTATTTCCTGGCATCTTTTCCTCCTGGGTGATTTTGCTTCTTTTTGTTCTAGAGCCTTTGCGTTTGCTGTTAAGGCACTAGTGTGAGATTTCTCCATCTTCTTTATGTGGGCATTTAGTGCTATGAATTTTCTTCTTAGCACTGTTTTTATAGTGTCCCATAAGTTTGGGTATGTTGTACATTTATTTTCATTGAATTCTAGGAAATCTTTAATTTATTTCATTTCTTCCTTAGCCCATTGGTGATTCAGTTGGGGATTATTCAGTTTCCATAAGATTGTAGGCTTTCTGTAATTTTTGCTGTTGTTGAATCTAACTTTAAGTCATGGTGGTCTGATAGAATACAAGAGGTTATTACATTTTCAACCTTTTTTAAAATTTTATTTTATAATTTAATTTAATTTTACATATCAGCCATGGATTACCTTGTTCTTCCTCCCCCTGCCTTCCTCCCAGCCCACCCCCCATTCCCATATCCTCCATGGCAAAGACTCCCCTGAGGATTGAGTTCAACTTGGTAGATTCAGTCCAGGCAGGTCCAGTCCCCTCCTCCCAGGCTGAGCCAAGTGTCTCTGGTATATCTGTTGAGATTTGCATTGTGACGGAGCATATAGTCAGTTTTAGAGAAGGTTCCATGGGGTGCTGAGAAGAAGCTATATTCTTTTGTTCTGTAGATATCAATTAAGTCCACTTGAGTCAAAATGTCTGTTAGTTCATTTATTTCCCTGTGAAGTTTCTGTCTGGCAGACCTGTCCATTGGTGAGTGTAGAGTGTTGAAATCTCCCACTACTAATGTGTGGGGTTTGATGTGCAATTTAATCTGCTTTAGTAATGTTTCTTTTACAAACGTGGGTGCCCTTGTATTTAGGGCTTAAATAGTCAGAATTGAAACTTCATCTTGGTGGATTTTCCCTGTGATAAATATGTAATGTCCTTCCTGACCTCTTTCAGTTGATTTAAGTTTGAAGTCTATTTTTTTTAGATACTAGGATAGCTAAACTAGCTTGCTTCTTAAGTCCATTTGATTGGAAAGTCTTTTCTCAGCCTTTTACTCTGAGGTAGTATCTGTCTATGAAGTTGTGGTGCATTTCTTGTATGCAGTAGAAGGAAGAAAAACAGTGATTACATGTCACAAAGTAGGTGGCAAAGCCTTAGCCATATGTGTGTTGTTAGGCCCAAGGGCCTCCTCCATCCTTTTCAATGGGAGTCCTAACCTTCTCTCCTTTTAGATAACTCTCCACTATATATTTTTTAAAAATGTTTATTATTACAATTTTCATTAATTGATAATATATGAAACAACATAATATAAAGTAAATATAATTAATTTATTTAAAGGCAAATGAGTTGCTAGTGCGGGCTATTTAGATTATAAAGGCACAATCAGAGTAAAGTCAGCTTGGAAGGAATTTAGTCTAATTGAATGTCAATTATTTGATTTGCTGTAATTCAGACTATGTATGCTTGCTAATAGACACAGATGTTAGCCAAACAACTAGGAGGAAGCGACGATGGTGGATGATATCTGCAATCTCAGCAAGCCATAGTAAGAAATAACATATTTTCACACATTGAAAAATGTTTCAAAAATATTTGTATGTGTCATCTCTTGTAATTTCCCCCATTAAAGATTTTGCTATGTCAACTCCATATTAAATATTTCATCATAACACAGTATCAATTAAAAGAAAATTAACTTTGTTTTATATTTGTTCTGCTTTATAGTATGTGCATATACCATGCAAATCATATGGTATTGACTGTCTTATGAAATGAACTATTAATCAATCACATATTATTTTCCTATTCCATATTCACTAGGCAGAGGAATTTCATCCTTCTGCTGGAAGGATTGAATTCATATACAAGATATGGAATTACCCAAGGTATGAGGCATGCAGACAGCCCTAAATTGTAGGGTCTTGATATTTTCATGATTTATAAAGTTTAGAAACATTTTAGTACTATGTAGACCATAATAGTTTAAAAATGTAACATCGTTTAAAAAAGTTTAATTTTATTATGTGGACATTGTGTGTTTATCTTCCTGTGTGAGCATGCATGTGTGCATTGGTGTGTGCATGTGTGTACGTGTGTGTGTGTGTGTGTGTGTGTGAGAGAGAGAGAGAGAGAGAGAGAGAGAGAGAGAGAGAGAGAGAGAATTCATGCTGCGTCTGTATGAGTGCTTGTCAATTCCAGATGCTATATTATACAGATAGGAATTACCCAGTGTGGCTGTTGGGAATTGCATTTGGTTCCTCTGTGAAGCAAGAAGTGCTCTTAATCAGTTTGCCTTCTTCTGTGCTCTTAAAATAATTTTTAATAAATAAAATAATGAATTTTATGATAATATTAATCCACATCTTTCATATTTTTCTTATATTCACAATTTCTTATCTCTTATTCTCCTTCTCCTCTATGCTAGAACCTCTCCTTATCCATTCTAATTCCCTTATGCTGTAATTTCACATATATGCACTAACCTTGTAGGCATACAAATCTGGATTATGATCATGAGATAAAATTATGAAATTTGTCTTTTGATTCCTATTTATCTTCTTTGGCATAGTGACTTACCATTCCATGTAGTTTTCACCAATGGCAAAAGTTCATTTATCTCTACTATTAAATAAACTTCCATTGAATTTATGTACCATATTTTCTTCATTCATCAGTTGATAAACATCTAGGCTGATTCAAAATGTATCTGCTGTAAATATTAATGTTATAAACAAACACATAGCCAGGCAATGGTGGCATATACCTTTAATCCCAGCACTAGGTTGGCAGAAGCAAGAGGATACTGAGTTCTAGGCCTATCTGGTCTATAAAGTGAGTTCCAGGACAGCTAGGTCTGCACAGTTACATGACAGCTAGGTCTGCACAGAGGACACCCTCTCAATAAACCAAAACTAACTAACTAACTAATTAACTAACTAACTAACTAACTAACTAACTAAATAAATAAATAAATAAATAAATAAATACACACATTTGTGTTTATGCACATTTGCTTGTGTCTGCACTGTATACTGATTTAGATTTCACCCCCTACATATCTAAGAATAGTATAATAAGATAACAGGGTAGTAGCTTCTTTTGGAGTTGTTTGATAAATTCCTACACTGATTAACATAGGGCTGAGGTAATTTACAAAACCACCAGCAATGTGTAAGATTCTAGTTCCTTTCCCATGTTCATGCCTGAGAAAAAAAGAAGGGAGGGGGAGAAAAGAAAAGAAGGAAAGTAAATGTTGGGGCAGCACTAACCAAACAAGTGAACAATTTGTGTATTAAAACATTGAGATACTAAAGAAATAACTTGAAAAAGACAGCAGAAAATGAAATGTATTCTCATTCTTATGGATCCCTAGGATCAATATAGTGAAAATGGCTGTTCTTTCAAAAGCAACCTACAGATTCAGTAACAGTCCCTATCAAAATTCAAACACAATTCTTCACATAAATTGAAAAAAATTCAATCTTTATATTCATACAAAAGCACAAAAAAATGACAGTAGCCAAAACATAAACCCACACACCTATGGATACCTGACTTTTAATAGAGAAGCTGGAAACCAACACTGGAAAAAGAAAGCATCTTTAACAAATGCTGCTGGCCAAAAAGGATGGTTGCATGTAAAAGGATGAAAATATACCCATACTTATCATGCTGCATATAACTCAACTACAAATGGACCAATGACTTCAACATGAAGCCAGATATACTGAACATGTTACAAGAGAAAGTGAGGAATAGTCTTGAACTCATTGGCACAGGAAAAGATTTCCTGAATAGAAAAACATTATAACACATACTAAGATCAACAATTAATAAATGGGATTTAAAGAAACTAAAAAGTATTTGTTATGTCAATCAAACAAAACAGAAGACTACAGAACAGGAAAAGAATTTTAGGCACTACTCATCCAATAGAGACCCATTATCCAAAAATTATAAACAATTAAGGAAAATTGGATATCAAGAAAACAAATAACCCAATTAAAAATGGAATAGATCTAAACAGAGAATTCTCAAATGAAGAAATGTTGTAGAATATTATTTTAAGATGTGTTATATTTGTTTATGCTGTGGAATATTTGTTTAAGAATGTAAAGATATGTTGCATTCCTTTATGTTGCATTTGCTTAACTTTGTGAAGCTGTGTTACTTTGCCTATTTAAAACGTGATGGTCTAATAAAAAGCTGAATGGTCCATAGCAAGGCAGGAGAAAGAATAGTTGGGACTGGTTTCTAGAGAGAACAAATAAAAGTAGAAATCTGGGAGGAGGAGAAGAAAGAGCAAGAGAAGAAGGAGAAAAGGCTGCTAGGGGACAGCTGAACAGCCACACAGTCACACAGCCAGCCATGGAGTAAGAGTGAAAGTAAGATATACAGAAGTAGAAAAAATCCCAGAGGCAAAAGCTAGATGGGATAATTTAAAGTTAAGAAAATCTGGCAAGAAACAAGCCAAGCTAAGGAGGGGCATTTATAATTAAGAATATGCCTCCACATGTGATTTATTTGGAATTTCGTGGCAGGCCCCTCAAAAAAAGCAAAAGCAACAAGCAACATTTTGACACCCAATGTAGGGCTTGAATATCCCTACGGCTTGAAAGCAATTTGATCCATAACTAGAAATACAACTAGGGTATGCATCTTAGTTAGGGTTTTTATTGTTGTGAAGAGACACCATGACAATTCTAACAAAGGAAAACTTTTATTTGGGGTTGGATTACTATTAAAGAGGTTTAGTCCATTAATGTCTTGGTGAGTAGCATGGTAGCATGCATGCAGACATGGTGCTAGAGAAGGAACTGAGAGTTCTACATCTTGATTTACAGGCAGCAGCAGAAAAACTGCTACATACCACACTGGGTATAACTTGAGCATGTAAGAGACCTCAAAGCCCATGCCTGCAGTGATACACTTCCTCAAATCAGGCCACAAGTATTCTATCACAGTAAAACCTCCTAATAATGCCACTCACTCTGGACCAAGCATATAGACACACGAGTCCATGGGGGTCATACCTACTCAAACTACCACATTCCACTACCTGAAACCCACGGGCATGTAGCCGTAACATAATGCAAAATGTATTTAATTCAACTTCAAAAGTCTCCATAGTCTATTACAGTCTCAACAATGTTTAAAATTCCAAAGTTCAAAGTCTCTTCTGAGATTCATGTAATCTCTTAACTATAATCCCCTATAAAATCAAAATAAAAACCAAATTGCATACTTCCAAGATGTAATGGCACAGGATATATATTATCTATCCAAAATGGAGGAAAAGGAGGGTAGTGAAGAAATATTAGACCAAAGCAAGACCAAAAATGAGCTGGGGAAACTCCATCTTTGCATCTCCACATCTCAAGTCAAAGCACTCTTCAGATATCCAGCTCCTTTCAGCTGTATTGACTGCAACACATTTCTTTCTCTTAGGCTAGTTCCACTCCCTATTAGTAGCTTTTCCTGGCAGGTATCCCATGGTGCTGACATCTCCAATGTCTTGAGGTCTCTAATAAACCCAGGCATCAACTTCATAGCTTCAGACTATGGCCTCCCTGGGCCTCCATTCAGGGACACTGCTGCCACATGCCTGGCCTCTGCCATTTTTCCCAATGGTTTCTTTTACTGCCTAATCTTGGCTGTAGACCAGGTTAAACTTGAAATCAAAGATCAGAATATCTCTGTCTCCTAAGTGCTGAGATTAAAAGCATGTGCCACCATTTCTGAGCCTAAGCTGTTCTTTAATTCTTTTTCACAAGATGGAAGCTTAACTGGGTTGAATCCTGCCATGAGTTCTCCATTCCCTTTATTGCATTTGACACCAGGTTTTTCTTTAATCTGTTTATCTCCCTTAACACAGGATTAAGCTCCATTCTACTTCTTGGTACCTCTTTTCTCCTCAAATTCCACATTTTGTATTTTTACTTACTCAGCTTGCTCCCTTTTATTATATTATTTTCATAAGAGTGAATGCTAAAAACCATACAACAGAATCAATACTGGGCTGTTTTATGATTTCCTCTGCCAATGGAGTTAATCTAAAGTCTTTTACTATAGTCTCTGGCATACTTTCTTACAAGGGCAAAAAGCAGCCATATTCTTCACCAACATATCATCTAGGTCACACACTAAAATTCTTCTCCTATAATACTTCTTGAACTAGGCCCCATAGTTTACCTCACTCTCAGCACCACTGTCTTGCATGTTTCTACTAGTTTGGCCCACTAAACCCCACTGCAATCTTCCAACTGATTTTCTAATCCTAACTTCTTAAGTTCGCATTCTACCAAACAAAAATATGCAATACCCTAGTCATTATGCCAACATCTGTCTTAGTTAGGGTAATAGACACCATGACAATGGCAACTTTTATAGAGGAAAACATTTAATTGGTACTACCTTACAGTTTCAAAGTTTAGTTCATTATCATTATGTCAAGAAGCAACGTGGCATGCAGACAGACTTGGTGCCAGAGAAGGAATTGAGAGTTCTATACCTTGATCTGCAGACAGAAGTAGAACTACAAACTACACTGAGCATAGCTTGAGCATATAAGAGACATCAAAGCCCACCCCCAAAGTGACACACTTCCTCCAATAAAGCCACACCTACTATGACAAGGCTACGCTTCCTAATAGTGCCACTCCCTATGGGCCAAACATTCACCACATGTATCTAAAGGCCCATACCTATTCAAATTGCCAAAGTATATAATTGCTTATATGTAGGTTCTAGCTGTTAGAGCTTTTATAAAGGTATGGTCTACATTACCACAGGGGTTAGACATAGAGCAATGAAACTGGGTGAAGATGGATTTTCCTAAGAAGAAGAAATAGAGTAGATAGTTGTGGGTGAGGCAGTCAGGAATAGGAGGCACCAAAGGAAAAAGGTAAAGGAAGAGAGGGCTGAGAGAGAAAATACAAGGAGGGAGAGCTAAATCCAAGGGCCATTTGATAGGTCATACAGAAATCTAATACAACATAAACTTCCTAAATTATACACATAAATGAAGGCAATCAATGTAACAGCCAATTTATGGATGTTATAGAGCATTAACTAGATGTCTAATCATGAAAAGAAGTCTACAGTTTGGCAATGAATTCAGCTGTTGTCCCAAAAGGGACAAGGTTATTGCCAAGACTAGTGGTTGCTGACAGCAAGGCCCTATTGCTGAAAACACCTACATAACACATTGGATATGGAAAGTTGAGCTGGTGCCTACATAGACTCATTACACCTAAGGACCTATGTTCATGGCACTGGATGGTACTCTGCATGCTACTAAAGAAGAGGTAAACACCAATCCAACTACAAACTCCTTGATCTACAGTGTTGAGCTGCCTGCAAGATGTACTAGAGCAATAGTGGAACAAAGAACAATGGATCTGGGAATGATTAACCAGTATCTGATTGGATTTAAGGCCACTACCTGAGATAGAATTCATCCTTGAGACTGCTCAGGTGGCCAAGAACATGAGATCTGATAGATCAGTTACCCAGAAGAAAATCCAATACTGCTTTTCTGCTAAAGCAATGGTTCTTGACCTTCTAAAAATTATTTCATTGCTACTTCATAACCATAATTTCACCACTCTTATGAATCATAATGTAAATTATTGGAAATGCAGGATATTTAATATACAATCCCCCAATGGGATCAGCACCCATAGGTTAAGATCTACTGTGATAAAGGAACATAGCAATAAAATAATTCTTAACATTTTCCTGTATTTGTAGATCAGTGAATTGCTTGACCATCATCAGAGAATCTTTTTCCTGCAGTAGATACAAGCAAAAAGAGAGACCCACAGCTGGACAATATGTGGAGAGAAAGAGACCTTACAATACTTAATTCTAAATGAGATGTCTACAAAAATACCTCTACTTAGGACTCAGGGAACCCTAAGAGAGAGGGGAAGAAAGATTGTAAGAGTATGAAGGACATCAAGGAAACAGGTTCCTCTGAATACAGCAGGATTGATGCACATAGGAACTCACAGTCTATAGCACACACACAAGACCTGCAGGATTCTATGCTAGATCAGGTTGCAGCACTGAGTGAAGTAGATACATACCCCCAACCCTACCTCAAAAGCTGCCTCCAATTGATACACTCAAAAATGAAAAACTAGCTTTTTCCTATGTAACTTTATTGGGAATACAGACCCTTAATGACAGACCCCATACCCAGCAGTAGATGGGCTAACATAAAATAAATTCAAAGTCATCTTTGGACATTTTCTTATCATTTTTTGCAAGGATATTTTTAACCTTACAGTTCCTTCATATATATACATATATATATATATATATATATATATATTACAGCTTCTTGTTTTGTATTTTTATGGAATTGATGTGTATAACAATGTAGCTGTCTCTTCATTTATATGTTTCCTGTGATTTTTCTCTGGCTTTTTCATCTGTTTGTTTTGTCCTATTCCATGTTGTTTGCTTTTGTTTGATCTTATTTTTTTGTTATTATTCTTTAGATATCTCTTTTCTGGGGAAAGACAGAAACAGTGTGAGTTCTGATGGAATTAGAGATGGGGAGAATCTTGGAGGAGTTGAGGAAGGGGAAAATAATCAGAATACATTGTTTTCAATACAAACAAATTAAAAGTTGGTATATAACTGAGAGTTCCCGAAAGAGAAAACACATGGTTTAGAAACACAAATGTTCAATATCCTCAGCAATTAGTAAAATATAAATCAAAATTACTTTAATGTTACATCTTTTATGAGTCAGAAAGGCCAAGATCAATAAAACCAGTATGGAAATCAGTTTGGACGTTCTTCGGGAAGCTGAGAATAGATCTACCTCAAGATCCAGCTACAATTCTCTTGTAGATAAAGACGCAGGGTAAAAGTGTCTCATGAGTCTTGAGGTAGGAACAAGGACTCCACTGGGCTTTTATTAGGTAAAATATGCAATAAACCTGATTAAATTCTACCTAATGGTCTGATAATTTTTTGTAACACTGAATTAGAAAATAATAGACTCACTTAATTTGAGGGGCAAGTTTTGAAAGAGAAACCTTAGAAAATTGTAGTGTTTTTGTTTAAGGTGAGGTTTTGCCACATCTATGATGATAATTTATGGCAAAGAGTGGAGTGAATTATGAAATTCGGTTAAGGAAGGATAATAAATGCATCTGAAGCTCGGAACAAGTCAGATAGTGACAATGTTGCCCCAATACTTGGGGAAAATGCAGTATTTGAGAAACAAACAAACAAACAAAAACATGAATTTTGTACCAGAAAAAAATTGAGGATGAAAAGCTGAAGACTGAAAAGTTACAAAGATAACTGAAAAAAAAATGTTCTTTTAAAAAGAGGATACCTGCTCCCTAAAGACTACATGAAGTTTACTTTTATGTTTGGCATTTTCAGCCACTGGATAATAATTCTATGGTCTAAAGGGGTCTGTTTGTGTGTGTGCGTGTGCATGTGCGTGGGTGCGTGCGTGCGTGCGTGCGTGCGTGCGTGTGTGTGTGTGTGTGTGTGTGTGTGTTTGTTTTCTCTCTCTCTGCCTCTTTGCCTTTCTCTCCCTGTCTTTCTGTCTTATGGTTGGAGAAAGGAACAACTCTTCAAACTGGTTCAAAAACCTAATGTTATTCATGCTGAGTTGTTTTCTCTGTTATCCATATTATAATGATTGGGTCACTGCGCTTGTACCAAATTCCCATAATGATGTTTGTGAGGTCAGACCATGGGTAGTGCAGTTGTATTTCCTATCCAGCACCCCTGACAGAATAAGATGGATGAATCTATAAATGCTAAGTCTAACTTAAGTGACAATAGAGACCACAGATATAAGGATTCCAACGATTTGGATACAAGATAAACAAAAAAAGATAGACACTGACTGAAATCACAATTTAAGTCCAAATATGTCAGTGTTATATGGGCATGTTTGTGGATTTCCAAAAGAACTCATAGCCTAATGCCATGTATTTTGGATGATTTACATGAAATATAAGATTTCATGTTTAACTATAGGTTGTCAGTCTCGTTTTAGTCCAATCTCTCCTACTCTCTTACCCATTCCTCCCTTTGTAGTGGAGATTCTTCCTCTGTGTGGTTGTATATGAGATGGATGTAGTTTTCCCTTTCATTTACAAGAGTTCCTAACTAGGAGCTTCCCTTGAGACTCTGAATAGGCATTGAACTTTCAAGAATATTGGAAATCTTAACATAATGAAGAGGCTTGACAGAATCAATGTTCTATTTTCAGATTGCCATGAGCCTTTGGTGACCATGTGTTGAATGCTATCCTTTGCATTCCCATCCAAGGGCTAATATTTTGAGTATTTGTTCTCTAGTCATTGGTGCTTCATTTGTGTGTTTCTTTAACATATAGAACATGTTTAATATAGAACATTAAAGAGGTAGGGCTTCTACTTCCCTATAGATACCTTTTTGTATTTTAGTTCCACTCTTGGTTCTGGCCTAGGCTCACTGAATTCTATTCAGTGCCACGTGAAAAAGCCAATTTCAAACAATGCTCTAATTCAAAATATTTATTTCAAATACTTAATATTTCTTTCCATTTCTGTGTTTGACAATTGTTTTATTGTGGGACTATGTTTTATTAGTTAGGTTTAATATAAGCTACAGACCTTAGCTTATTACAAGCTTCTTATTTACTCTGCATACTTTGAATATTAATGCCTTTCATCAAATTTTTACACCATGTAATTTATATTAATCATAACTTTGTATTTTAATAGTTATTATGTTTTATTTCTTCAGTTGAGTATGACATTATCCTTGCTTTTTCTAAAGATTGTGTCATTATTAAAAGTGAAAAATAATTCATATTATTGTAGTTGGAAGCTTATTGAGTAATAAAATGCCTCTTACAAGCACATTTCCTAGAGTGTACATTTATTAAAAAGTGTCCACTGAAGGAGATAATATGGTTAAAAGAATTTCTTAGATTAGAAAAAGCTGTTTTTCATGAAGTCTAACATTCTTTTCAACTTCAATGTTCATTTCTATAATTTATACAAAACATTTAAAAAATTATATGTTCTTCATTTGTCTTCAAAATATTCAATTTTAATTTGTAGCCATCATTTTATTCTAAATCTTTTTGTTCAATAAGCTTCTATAATTGTGTAGCAATTTTATGACCTGAGTGTTTATAATCATTTGCCTTTAAAATTAATAATTTTCTTTTATGATCATATACTATATTTTTTCCTTTAAAGATATGGTAAAAATGTTTTTAAAATTTGATAATAACATTTAATATTTATGAAACTTTGGGTATTAAAAACATATTTTCATTTGTCTATTTCATACACACACACATATATATGTATATACATAATATTATTTATCTTCCCCTCTGAAACATACCAGCCAGGCTTTGTAAAAACTTAGTGTAAAAACACACAGATGAAAAACCCCTAAAGCAGGCTAGCTAGCTAGATTGACCAAATCAGTGAACTACAAGGTCAGAGATCACCCACACCATAATAATAGTTGGAAAGTGATTTAAGAAGGCACTTGATGTCAATTTCTATTCTCCACATACACTGATAAACATTATGCACAACTGGATGTAAAATTCACCCTTATATATACAAATATGCAATACATCTGGACATGGAACAATAAACAAAGAAGAATAACAATTTAATATTCTAAATTACTGTAAACCCACATGTAAAGTACTATGTTTAAGATCTTAGGTCAGATTTTTCCATAATTTAAATATACTTGCATTTCTTACTTTCTATACTTCATCTTCATTGAAGTGAATAAGAATTAATGTCACACATTCATAGGACTTACTAAAAAAAATTCATTGAATTCAGTTTTTTGTTTTCAACCATTTTTTTTTTTGGTTTGCTTGTGCTAGGAATTACCACTAAATGCCCGATAAATATTAACTATTATTCACATTGTCAAAGCAAAATTTCTCTGGATAAACTCAATGCATGATGAACACTTTATTAAGGTATAATGAAAATGAGAAAAAAATACATAACAAAGCCTTAAAGAAGGCTAGAGACCTTTAAGAAGGAACTTGGTTGAATAATTACACAGAATCTATGTAAGTCTTCTAATTGGTCACCCCTGAAGGAAAATTCAACCGTCTCCTACTGGAGGTAATTTATAACTTAGAAACTGATACCAAGATATTTAGGAACTTACTCTCTTACTGAAACTAGAATGTAAATCTACAATGTTCCTCAATTATTTTGTTTCAAAGGAATAGCTCCCAGGTTCCTTAGAAAGATATTCCTGGGGTGTTAAAAGTCAAGAGGTTTTGAAAACATTTGCATCTCAAAGGGAATAGAGAAAGAATTTACAATGGAAAGTGTTCTAAAGTAATTGCCCTACAAAAAGAACGCTTAGGGGCTGAGTCATATAGAAGTCTATCTAAAGTAGGTCAAGCTATGGAGAGTATTGAGGCCATCTTGATCAGTCAATAGGACTAAAAGCACACTTAGTTTTTGTTCCCTTGGCTCACTGCTAAATAGATCCAGCTGCTTCCCTGGCTCAGGGTGGAAGAACGCCTAGAGTGATACACTCCTTTTACCTGGTCATAGAACTAATGAAATTTAAGAATCTTGGTGTAAGATTTTTTAATTAGAGGAAGCCTACTGTGAGCTCATCAAACAATCTTTAATATATTTTGTGGTTCTGCATAGTTTATCACCATTTACTGTTTGTTCTTGCTCTGAGACTAAAGGATCCATGGAATATCAACAGGAAAGTCAGCTTCCACATCACAAATCTTTGAGGATTTTAGAGTCATTTTTTTCCATTAATAACATAAAAAGTATTCCAAATTTTCAATAAAATACTTTATTACTATTTATAATTCTTTTTTTAACTGAATTTCCTTTATAGGAAGATAGTGAAATGCAATTATTTCAGAAAAATAGTTTTAACATAACATTAAATAAAAATAAATATTTTACTTAATAATAAAATGTTTAATTAAAACATTTATTTCTACTGTTTATCTTCTGCAAAAATGTAGATATAGCCGGGCAGTAGTGGCTCACGCCGTTAATCCCAGCACTAAGGAGGCAGAGCCAGGTAAATCTCTGTGAGTTCAAGGCCAAGCTGGTCTACATAGCGAGCTCCAGGACAGGCACCAAAACTGCACAGAGAAACCCTGTCTTGAAAAAACAACAAAAACAAAAAATGCTATTATAAAAAAGAATAATATAAAATTAATCTTCCATTGATATCAACAGAAGACTGATTTTGAATTGCTCTCATAATATTAAAGCATTCAGCAGCTCAAGTGGCTTTACATAAAATGGTCTAGTATAGAATTAAGAAATATACCTTCTATTTCAGATAATCTCTGCATTACTTATGATGAATTAAATGTAAATGCTAAATAAATAATTACATCATATTATCTATAGAACAATGACAAAACTAATCTTTATATTTCTGTACAATTACAAAATCTTTTTTCAGTCTAAACTTGGTTGAATGTTTGGACATTGAACTCATTTGTACAAAGTTGAATTGGATATATAATCATTACCCAAAAATGAATATGCACACAAAAATAAAATACCAAAACTAAATAATTTAATGAATAAATGGGAAAATGAATTATGCAATTATAGATAAGAAATAAAATAGAAATGTTCAATACATATGTGAAAATAAGTAAGATATTTTTAATTATTGGGAAATTTAAATAAAATTACATTGTCATTAATTTTCACCCTAATCAGAACAGCTATCTGCAAGAAAACTAATGACAGTAAATATTGATATGGAAAAGAAAATTCTTAAAATTCCTTGTGAGAATATAAATTAGCACAGGTCCAACAATTAGAGTTTAGTCTCGAGAAGACAGATGTTGGAAGAACAGAATCAACACCAATGAATTGTCCTCTGATCTACACACATACGACGTATACTCACACATACCTACATTCATCTACTAAATTCATGTAAACTAATTAAATATTAAGTTGAAAAATAAAATTTGTTCAAAGTTAGACTCTTGAGACAAAGACATTAGTGCCACTGGCAATTAAATATTTTGCAATAAAGAAGATAACTACTTAATCACTTTCTAATTTGGGAAGACAGAGTAAAATATAGAACTCCTATGCTACATGGTGACACATTTACTAGAATCTACTGAAATCCATTTATGGTGTATATTAATCCACAATTTCTAAAGTAGTCTTTCAAAGTTATAGCACTTTATGCAATATTGGGCTAGCAAACATTATTATTGATGTGAGTTTTTTCACACACACTATAGATCTGTAGCAAATAGGAATAAATAACAAAAAGTAAGTAAACCTCTCAGTCCTTGTAGACTGTTTTAAGATATTTTGTTAGTTGGTTATTTTAAACACTATGTATCACAAGCTAACCACAGTTCACTATATGATCCTCTTGTGCCTCATCTCCCAAAATGTTACAGGTGTGGGTACCCATACATACCCCAAAGTTTATGAATTTGATAAAAAGCATGAGGTTTGAGCTATTGAAGATATGAGAGTACAGATACACACAAATTATATCTTTAATTTTAACTCTTAATTATTCTTTTAGTGATATTACCATCATATTTATGAATAAATTATGCTTTATGATGGAAAAGAAGAAAATGTTAATATGTCAGTTCAATTATCACCTATACATCAGATGTACACCTAATAATTAATCTAGTTACACAAAACTGATGCCTCTGTCATCTATAAAATATAAATAATGAGTCTAGCTACAAAGAACAATAGGGACATCAAATAAATTAATAGAAGCTGCACATCTTCATGAAAATGGAACTTTTAGAAAGCTTGGTGTCAAAATACATATACATGAACATCTATTATGTTATATACAGATAGATAGATGATTGATAGATGATAGACAGATAGATAGATAGATAGATAGATAGATAGATAGATAGATAGATAGAT
>CABHPH010122826.1:0-34810 GCA_902168325.1 Peromyscus nudipes | reverse complement strand
GATAGATAGATAGATAGATAGATAGATAGATAGATAGATAGATAGATGATAGATGATAGAGTTATAGGCCTGTAGATATAGGTAAAAGAGAGAGTTAGGTTATAAGATAAATGTAATTTCAATTTCCAGTATTCTCTCCTAGGAAAAGACTGCAAATCAGAGGTGATGGATTAGAATGGGAAATTCAAATCCAAGCTGTCTTGCACATGCACCTCACACAAAAATGCCAATCCTGTGTAAAATAATCTCTGAATGATGGGATCTGATTTGAGTCTTAGAAGTCTTTAATTATAAAGTTATCAGAAATTTAGAAAGACGTTCTTTTTTAAGAAGTCAAGTAGTCATTATTAAAGACTAAACATCAGTGGACCTGACCATTTATTTTTCCTTTTTTTATGAATCATTCACATACTTTTTTTCTGACTGTCATTAAGTTGTTATATTTGGGTTTATGTAAACATTATGAGGAAAGTTGACTACTACGAATTGACAAGTTTTTTCCTTAATTTGCATTATCTAATCAGTAGATTTCAGCTCAATTCTCTACTGCTTTTTATTTTGTCCATACCTGTCCCACTTTTACCATGAGATTCTGACCCTGTTATTCATTGATGACAAAACATTACTCACATTGGACATTTTTACTTGAACATTTTCCTTTCAACAATAGCATAACTTCATAGAATGTAAGATTGTTGTACCACATTTTCTTCCTCTCAGTATATTTTAGAAATTAATCAAATTGTCTTCTTGCATTGAGTATTACTGTGAAGAAATCAAATTCAACTTGATATTTTCTATGATTAAAAACCATGGTTTCTCCTGGGGATGAGCCTGAAATTTTCACTTTGTACTTGAATTTTAACATGTTTAGCAGACTACGCTTTGATTTTCAAATGCTAAGTATGAATATTAGCTACCATAACTTCTTAGGATTCTATGAACCCTACTTTTTGCACATTCAATTTGACATCAGTTCAGAAAACTTTTAGAAATGAATTCATCTAAGTTTGAGTCATTCTGTATTTTAAATATTCCATTTGCTGAGATATCCTTAAAACTTTAATGATGTACTTTGCATGTCATTTAGGTTTTCTTTCTATCATCCCACCTCTAATCACGTTAGTATTCATTTTAGTCTTCTCTCTCTCTCTCTCTTGCCTTTCCCCTGATTACTAATGACCATGAAAGGTTCCACATGGAGTAGATATTTCTTTTCAACATTAACATTTAACTTTTACTTAGGGGTTGATGTTCCCACATTATTTTATTATTATCAGCACATAAAATATAGTTATTAACAGGTGATCTTATTGTTAAAATTTTACTTATAATTTCTTGAACTTATCACTGTGGTTCTTATAAGGAAATGAATTAGCCTTTCCCTCATCTCTCTTTGTTTTCTTGTGACAGTACTTTTACCTTTCATTTCTTTTTATTAATCAAAAGGCCAAAAAATCAGTATATACTCGGTGATTTTATATAAACTTTCATCTACATTATTCTTGTGGTTAGTCATATATCTCAGCCAATTTCACAACTGGAAATATGTACGAATCTAAGCTTATATCAAGTACTTTTTTAATATTTTCAGAAAATTATTTAAAAAATAAAATTGTATATATATTGTATAATTGCATATACACATTTATATATCTGGTTAACGTGACCCATTGAATAAGTGAGAAAACGTGTCTCACTGCCAGCTGATGCTAAAACAATCGAAACAGCTTAAGATAGAATGAGGAAGGTGAGTTCAGACTGTAGCATGAATCTTAAAGAGTCTTATTAATAAAATCAAACCTGAGCCAGGTATTGGGGTGAACTGGAAGATCAGAGAGACAGAACAAGCCACAGCTAACCTCACTTGGCCAATTTCTCAGCTGATCTTGTTTCCTCACACTGGAAGCTTCTGTGTCCTCATCTCAATGGCTCTCAGCTGAACTTCTGCTTGAAAGCCTGAAGCTTAACCAGCTAAAAGCTTAACCAGGCCAAATGCTTCTAGTTTCTGGTCCTCATGCCTTATATACCTTTCTGCTTTCTACCACCACTCCCTGGGATTAAAGGCTTGCTTTCTGGGATTAAAGGCGTGTGTCACCATGCCTGGCCCGTTCCAATGTGGCCTTGAACTCACAGAGATCCAGAGGGATTTCTACCTCCGGAATGCTAGGATTAAAGGTGTAAGCGCCACCATTTTCTAGTCTTTGGATCTAGTGGCTGTTCTGTCTCTGACCCCAGATAAATTTATTAAGGTGCACAATATTTTGGGGAACACAATACCACCACATCAGGCGCCCTCTCCATTATTGCTAGAAGTCTTAGTTGGGGTCATCCTTGTGGATTCCTGGGGATTTCCCTAACACCAGGTTTCTCCCCAACTCCCTAATGGTTCCCTCTACCAAGATATCTCTTTCATTGCTCTCTCTCTCCATCTCTATAATCAGATTAGTGACTACCCTAATTGTCAGCATAGAACCTACATCCAGTAACTGACTGAAGCAGATACAGAGATCCACAGCCAAGCACCAGGCTGAGCTCCTAGACTTCAGTTGAAGAGAGGAAGGAGGGATCACAGGAGGAACTGAGGTCGAGATCATGATGGGGAAGACCAAAGAGAGAGTTGAACCAAGCTGGTGGGAGCTCATGGACTCTGGCCTGTCAGCTGGGGAACATGCATGTGACCAGACTAGGCCCTCCAAATGTGGGTGACAGTTGTGTGGCTAGATGTGTTTCAGGAGCCCCTGACAGTGTGACAAGGACTTATCCCATGTGCATGTAATGGTTTTTTGTAACACATTCCCTAGGGTGGGATACCTTGCTTAGCCTTGAACACAAGGGGGAGGGGCTTGGTCCTGCCTAAACTTAGTATGTCAGACTTTGTTGACTCCCCAAGGGAGGCCTGAGGAGTGGATAGGGGGTGGGATGGAGGGTGGGATTGGGGGAGATGAGGGGGAGGGAGAAGGGGAGGGAGGGGGAACTGGGATTGCTATGTAAAATTAAAAAAGAATTTCTTTTTAAAATAAATAAATTTAAAAAAAGATAGAATGGGAAGTTAGGCTGTTCTTCATAGGTAAAACCCCTGACTATGCACAGCCTTCATCTAATGTGGCCATTTTCGCTCTAGAGTGTTGACAGCATTAAGTACAGACAAGAACTTCTTCTGTTATTGATATGTTGGAATGAGTAATCCAGAAAACCACTTCCCCAATCCCATGAAGTCTGAGTACTAAAGTCGTCTAATCCCTTGAAACTATGTACTTAAAACAGTTTTGTAAAACATCCACATGCACTCAAATTGACCGATCACATCATCTGCCCTCTTTTTCTTGAACCCTAGTTTGGACTACATTTCTCAGCGTGGAGGCTCCATCTGAAGAATAGTAGACACAACATCTTTGTGTGTTCTGTCTTCTGTCATTCCTTATATCATTTGCTAAGCTAATGAACAGACAAACAATGATTCCCCACATAGGTTATGTATCCTAAATGGTCCACCATGGACAAAAACATATATATTTGCATAATATATCTATGAACAAAAATGGACCTAATATATTATATAATATGCATACATATATATATAGTGTGTGTATGTAATAATAATAAGGAAGAGATGATGAATTGGAGGACAGTGAAATGATAGGAGTTGGAGGGAGAGAGGGAAGGATGAGAGGGATACAGATACATTGATATTACACATGCAGTGAAGTAGAATGTGAAAGTTTTAAAACAAGAATGAGATGTTGCCTGCTGTACTTTTACCTAATAAAGTAGACAATTTAAAAAACTATTTTTGTCTTTCTGATCTCTAAATTTTGCCTATTACCTTCTCTTGCAAGAAGAAAAGAAAAAAATGAAAAATTAACCAATCTTAAAATGATATGTACAACAATGTATTTTGTAGTTGTTTATCCATTACAGTACCAAGTAAAACGTAGAAATGACTGTTTCCAGTACTTTCCTTTCAATTTATGTATATCTCTTTATCACCTCCTCAAGCCTAAATTATTTATATTTCAGTAGGCAAATACCAGTGTATAGCAAAAAAAATAAGGTCAGTTTGGTAACTCATTTTAATTTCCATCGATGTATAATGCTTTTGTGAATTTGCTGTTATCAGCAACATCCATTCCACTCTACATTGAGCCTTCTTGTAATTCTTCATGTCTTAGCTCTAATTACTAGAGATTCTGTAGGACCTGATCCTCAATTTAAGGAAAGTACACACATGGTATAGAGACTAAGAGTTTGTGAAATTAAACTCATCATCTTTGTTTGGTTGATATTTCTCTGCTTTCTTGGTATAGTTTAATTTGCATTTCTCAATTCTATGAGTTCTCTACCATATCTCAAATTTAGAAGTGCCCTTACATTCTTTAAGGGCATTTTCCATGTGATACAAAAGGAGCTTGAAACAAAATGCTTTGAGCATACCATCCTTCTCTAGTTTTTATGTGTTCTAGGCTTTGAGCCTTGTCTGAGGTTTGGTCCTAATTGTTTCTCAGGAGGGAAATAGAAAGAAGAAACATCGATTTTCATACATCAGATGTTACTTTTTTGTTTTAAATCTTGAGTTGTGTGTCAAGCTACAAAATCAAAGCCTTAAATCACAAATAATAAAGATGGAAAAATGGCCATACATTTATGAAACATTTAACCAATTGAAATATTAATCCAAAATCAGTCACACACAGTATTTAAAGTAATTTTCAAAGGCTATTAAGCAAAGCATTAATGGGTTAAAAATAGAAACTTACTTTCCTGAGGATCTTGTACCCTAAACATAAAGTCAAATTATCAAAAAAAGCCTTAGACTCTTAGAAACAGTTTTCCTCGTTTAGTTTGTTTCCTCTCCTTTTATTTTCTTTTTGTTTTTGATTATTGATGGATGTTCTTGTTTGCAGACAATCCATGGTGGTCCTTGACATAAGGTTGTCACATTTCAGTCATTCTTCCTCTTCCTGTTGCCTTCTTTGACTGTATCGTTGCTTCTTCATGATTATGGATTCGTTTAAAGATATCAGATATTTAAATTTTATAGTCATGGTCCAAGAAGACCTCTTTTTAAACTCACCAAATCTAGAATTACTTTATTTATAATTGTGGTGACAGTCACCACAACCAAAGTTCCAGAATTCAACATTAGAGTTTAGAGCACTGTTTTGGAATATTTCTTTACACTGTATGAAGATGTGCCACTGTGACTGGTGTAATAAAGAGCTGAATGGCAATTAGCTAGTCAAGAAGTGATTAGGCAGGACTTATGGGGACACAGAGCTCTAGGAAGAAGAAAGGACTAATTCTGAGCCAGACTCAGCGGGAGCAAGGTGTACATGTGGAGAGGTGAAAGCCACGAGTCATGTGGCAACACATAGGTAAATAGAGTGGGTTAATTTATGTTATAGGAGCCAGTGGGACAAATCTAAGCTATAGGCTAAGCTTTCATAATTAATAATAAGTCCCAGTGTCTTTTTGGTGAGCTGATGGCCCCCAAAAATGCGTTTACAGAGTACACAATTAAGCCCATGATGCTTGATTTTCTTACTAGCATATGATTTACAAACGAGGTAGCTCTTCTGCGATAGTAAGAAACTAAAAGTATTCATATTGTTTTTTGAAACAATCAGATTTGAAATTACCTGCTTGTTTTTCCATTTTAAATAAATATTTAAAGAAATATGAGCATGAATGTGTATATTGTATTATTGTTCATGTGGTATGGGATTTAGGTTAAGATCTTTTCTAAATGTCATCTTTTAATTTAATACTATACAACTGAGTTCCATGACTAGACTAGAGTGAAGTCAGTGTCCTACTTAAATCACGTGGGGGTATTTCAGAGAAGAGAATGGTTGCTATGACAAGTAGCTTCAGCTATTTACCATGAGATTGCAACATCTTATTCCTTTTGGTTCTTTTATAGCTTTCATATTGGAATCAGTCTCTGCTAGCAATAAGGTAATTTAAAAATATATACTTAAATAGGTGTTGTCTTAATAGGAAATATCCTGGGTGGGCTCATAGTTTGGATCTTCTTTGTTATCTGATGGTGTTTTTGAAGGCATTACATCCTGAATACCCTGCTCATGTCAAAGAGGCATGTACTAATATGTAGACCTGATCTAATTTAAAACATGGTATTGTTGTAATTGGAAGTGCATTGTTGTAACTGGAAGTGAGAACACAGCCCTTATAGACAGTTACATGTTCAAATGGAGGATCTGATATAGAAATGAGTGTACTTTCCTCCTCTCTATGGGTAAAAGGCAAATTTGAAATAGGATTGAATTCTCTTGCAGGACAAAGCTAAGAACCCTTTTGAAAAGAATGGATTTTATTTTCAGAGAAATATTCAACAGATTCATGTGGAGGAATTCCCATTGAACATGATTCTAGTTATCAAGAAAAAGCAAATGTTCAATGAAATTTCCACAAAGTTATGCCAACTACTATGAAAGGAGAATTGACTTTTAGAGAAAGAAGACACACATAACTGTTAGAGCATAACTGGATATATTGTCAAAGCTACAGTGATGCTAGGTCACTTGAAATGTAAAGGTCATCTGAATAATTATGGTTTCCATGAACACTCATTGACAACAAAAATTATGGCCCAAGTCTGTAATAAAAGTAGCCAAATTGTATAAGCATATATATTTGGTTATTTTTTTTTTTAGTTTCTATGAGAAAAATTGGGATACATATTTTTTTTAACCTTGGCTGTTCTGGAACTCCCTCAGTAGACCAGGTTGGCCTTTACAGAGATCTGCCTGCCTTTGCCTCCCTAGTGCTGGGATTGAAAGCATTCGCCATCCCAGCCTGGCTTGAGATACACAAATATTTTACACAGTAGAATCATTTGGACATTTTGTTTGCAGACCTTTGCATTGTGTGATATATATTATTGAATATATAAGCACACATACATATATACATATATACATATGTACATATTACTATAATTAGTGCTGCCTTCAAAGACTTATATTTAATTATCAATTTAAGAAAATCTTCCCTTATTTATAAGCCAAAATTTAGGTCAGTAAAGCTAAGAAAATGTATTTAATAGAAATCTCAATCTATTGTGCAAAAAAAAATGATTTTAGTAATGTCAGATGGCTCTCTGACATTGAATATGCCTCCAGTGATAGTTGTGAGCCTTATTGTTGCAACCCATTAAACATCAAAATACTTGCTTCAGTGAGTAGTATGAGATTATTCATGTCTATCCTTCATCATGGTATTCTGATCTTTTCTGGTTATATAATGTCTGCTTGGGTATCTACCTTAATACTGATTTCACACTGAATGAAAATAATCAGTAGATAATCTCAAGGGAAACAACATAGTTACAGATACTAGAGGGTGGAGATAAGCTCTATGTATTAAAAACATATACTGAGGGCACTTGTAAATTCCCAGTAAAACAATGTGTGTTTGGTATGTGTAATAACAACAATGACAATTTATATTTATGCAACCTATCATGTCAAAATGTCAGACGTATTGTTCTTACACACTTTGCTTACTGCCCTGAGCTTGATTTCACATTTGTGGATTTATTCCTTTCCTTATTTTGGTTTTCTCTTGTTTATGTTTTTGTTCATGAAATGGGTTATAATTGTGATTTCCCATGTGGCCTTGGACTTACAATCCCTTGAAACTTTCTAATGAGTATATCAGAAGATACTGTGTGGCACTTTACTTTCTCTCCAGTGACTCATAAAATCCAGCAGACTGAGTGATACTGAGAACTTAGATTGGAGGAGGGACACTTACCAAATAGAAAACCTCAAAATGAAGACTCCTATAACATGAACAATCCTATAATTTATGGGAAGAGTTTTGTGTGCCACAATGCAATAAATGACACTTAGAAAATTTCACTCCCACACCAGTGGGCACTGACCAGGGATGAAATTATGATGGTACCAGGGATGTCCACCAGGATCTGAATAATATGTATTGGCCCATAATGTGGATAAGACACAACAGAAGTAAAATCTATAGTAAAAGTGTGTATGTACTAATAGTGCTGGAGGGCTCAGAGGTTAAAAGTACTTACTGCTCTTACAGAAGACTAAGATTCAGTTTCTAGCACCCACATAGTAGCTCATAACATCCTGTAACTCCGGTTCCAGGTCATCAAAACCCTTCAATTGGCAACCTTACACAATAATTTACACACCTGGTACATTTACATATATGCAGGCAAATTTCCCCACACCATACTTCTCAACACTTCCTGGAAATCTGTAACAATTGATGAGTCTAAATACAACCTGTCTTTCTTCCACAGGCAGCTACAAATAGGAAGAGTTATGCAGCATGGTGGAATAAATTACTTAAAGACATGGAATGTGATCTGATGACTCTGTTTTCTGTTTATGCCTAATGCTGATAAGAGCTTCATACAACATTTTAGTCATGCAATCAATAACAGTTCCAGAGGTGGAGAAAATAGTGCCACCTTTGGCCTGGTGTGTTTTCAATTCTCTTCTACAATTGGTCTAATTATTCTGAGAACACATCTCCAATGACATGTTTGCATACATTGCTATTTATCTCATGTTTTCTGGAAGTTGATAAAATTGAACACTGTATAGTATACCTACTTGAAATACTAACACAAGGTTACTCATTACTAAGAGACATGATGAATTTCTGATACAAATTTATTCATCACAATGGTTTCTTATTACAGTAGATTATTTTTAAAAGCCTTTAAAGTCTTTGGAGCATTGTCTTTTTAATTTAAAAGTGACATCATAAGAATTGGAATTGAATCAATTTATATCCTCTTTTGAATGATTTGAGAATTAGCTCACCTAAATTTCCTCCCACATCTGCACTCATCTCCTAATTTCGATCATATGCCTTTCAATGTTTTTCTTCCATAGCAGTAAGTTCTGCAGCTGTTTAATGCAAATTACATTTCAAAATAGATTGAAGTCCTTTGCCATATATGGACAATTGTGATTACACAAGGAACGACATTATTTCAGGTTACCTGGTGGAGAATACATTCTTGTGTTTTTAATAAGTATAAAAATGCCAGAATGATTCTGTTATTTGCCATGATTTCTTGAATTATGTTAGGAAAAAAAAACAGTTTCTCCACAGTTCTTACACTTACACTGTTGGCTGTTCATATTTAATTCCCGTATTCATAACTAATTGAACTTATCTAGTCATGAGCTGTTTTGTCATTTCTTATTTTCTGAAACCTAAAGCTCCATGTAGTCACTCAGTTGCTCTTATGTTTGTTCTTGAAATCAGTGACAGTAATTTGCAGATATCTGGGATTCCAAATAAATATGAATGCCAAAATGCTTTATTTAATAAGTTAAAAGCTGATAAAGATAAATAGATGGTAGATATATAAATAGATAAGTAGGTAGATAGATGATAGATAGATGATAGATAGATAGATAGATGATAGATGATAGATGATAGATAGATAGATAGATAGACAGATAGATGATAGATAGATAGATGATAGATAGATAGATGATAGATAGATAGATGATTGATAGATGGATAGATAGATAGATAGATAGATGATAGATAGATGATAGATAGATGATAGATAGATGGAACATAGATTAGAGAAAGAAAGGGAAAGGAGAGGGAGAGATAATAGAAACAGAGACAGAAAAAAAAAGTACTTTTTCTTCACATTCTCATTCAGAACATTTCCAAGAGTATTTCTCTGACCCACACTGAAATGTTATCTTGTACCCTGAGGACATTTCTGAGTCTTTTATTCAGTTAGATTTTGTCTATGGGAAAGTAGGTAGATCTTCCATTTTCTTAATGTTCCTGGTGCAATGATGCATGTATTTTCTTTTTATGAATAAATCTTAACTTGGCTTGGTATAACACAGAGTCATATTTTATTTATCTGTGAAAAGTGTTATCTCTTTTATTATGTAGCACTGACTGCCATTCACATGGGCACAGCTAGAATGTCCTCTCAGGAAAGGGCATTATTCCTTTCTGTCTTCTTCATTAAGTTCATTTTCAGTCTCTCTGTCTCTGTCTCTCTCCTTTCATCCCTCAATCCCACCCCTGTTATTCAATAAGAATGTCTCAGTATGAATTAGCTGTGTCATTTTCAAGCATGTTTTTATAGGCTTCAAAGAGACTCACACCTTCAATAGTTGAAAAAACTGTTATGATTCATTTTCTTCTTACTTCATTGAATGAAAATACTGATTATTTTTAAACTGGATGGTATTTTCTGTCCTAATTATCTGTTATGCACTTCCTAATTTTTTCCAACTGTATCAATTCCTAGTTTTTATTTACTTTTCTTTTTACCAGGGATTCCATTTTCAGTGGCATCTATTCTTTTCCTTGTTGTACCTAATTATTTATCAGTTCAGTGTAGTTTTTGACTTAAGCTCCTGAGCTGCTACAGTTTTTTTTAATTTTCTCCAGTTATAAATTCCTCTTGATTAAATCATTTTTTTCAATCAATCTCCATGGGAAAATTTCTTCTGTAACTTGAATTAGGGTGTATCTAAAATTTCAGTGTGATGCAATGATATTTTTTTCATGGTTTCTCTCAAAAGAATAATAAAACTTACTGTAGTCTTTTCTGTAGTTGTCAAGAGTTTTCTATTGCCTTTGACATATTTTGGGGAGTTCTTTACCCTTGGCCAAAGCTGAGAACCGTTTTGCCCATCATATCCACTGGATATTAGGGTACCATGAAATATCCTTCATTGCACCCCGAAAACATTCTATCATTTGTAATTCATTCTAAAGGATTTATTGTTAATACTCAGCATTGGTAAGTGTTTCCCCCTCATGGATAACTACATTTTCTGCATTTATTTGGGAGGTCTTTTTATTTCATTGTTGTTGTTGTTTCTTTTGTCTGTTTCTTTGTAGTTTTATTTATTTATTTTTTTGACCATTTCCAGTGAATCCAGTGAGGGCTAGCATTGGGCTCCATGCTTCTGTGTTCCTGGTAGAGAATTCCTTCCAGATGATTAAAAAAACATAATTTGCTTTTGAGCTGAGATCAAAAACCTTACTTTTGACATTATCCCCACCAAGTCACCTTTCTCTTCTAAGGGGCTCTTAAGATTACAAAACAGCTACCTGCCTACACTCACTCTACAGTTCCTGTAGACTAGGAAACCGTAACAATGTATCTTAGGGAAGTCACTGACTACAAATTGTTTGTGTTATGTAATTTTCTGTACTTCTCTAAACTGTAAGAAAAAATGAGTGTTGAAACTGACCCCTTAAAGAGTTTCATCTTGTTATCTTTGATTAACACAAAACATTAACTACCTGAAAAATTAAAAAAAAATGACAACCTTATAACAAGTCTATGTGTTGAAACTAAGTTGATATTACTGATACATTTAGATTAGAACTCATGAAAAAAATATATACCTAACGAGGACATACCAAGATGACTTTGATAATAGTGAGGGATTAAAAAAATCATACCTTGAGTTTCAAATTAAGGAAATTTTTAAGCTTGAACTGAAACAACATGGATATATAAAAACCAGTTCAATAACAACTGTTTTATGTATAATTAATTTGATTAAATATTAATAGACTATGTTTTCCCCCTAGAATCAGTCAGTGCTTACTTATACCACTTATCTTTTTAAATCCTGTATCATCATTTATCAAGTACAATTTATTGGTATATAATCAAACGTAAAAGAAAGCTAGTAATTTCCCACAAGGCCGGATAAGAGCATAGTTAACATTCAGCCTTGTACCCCTGGTTTGGATAGATGAAATTATCTTCCTCCAATTATTTTTTCTTAGTCATTGTTTTCCTCGTATGCTAACACAATTATATGGTATCATTGAGATAAACACCACACATTTAACAACTATAGATCACCGTTTCCTATTGTGACTTTATGTATTTGCTTATCACATTGCTATCAAATTCACTATGCAGTTCAAATACAAACTGCTTGAGAATCAAGGTTGAGACACATATACCCAGTTTAAACTTCCAAAACACAGCTTATTGAAATTTTCTGTAGATGGACAATTGTGATGGTCACAAAGCAAAAAGGCAGTTAAGGTTCAATGGATTTACTGAATGAAACTGGGAGGATTCCAACATGAACCTAACATGATCAACAAATGAACAATTTAGTGCAAAGGGCATTAGTTTTAAATGAACCTAACATTTGCACTGGAAAAAGCAAAGAAACATTTATTTAGCAGCAACTACACATTTTTTGTTGTTTGGAAATACTTGTCTGTTCTTTTTGGTAGTCACCAATATGTCAGAGGTTGGAAGTTAAACTATTTAAAGTACATGTCAGATGGCTCTGAGTACCACCCAAGATGAACAAAAAAGTTCCCAGAAAGCTTTTAAAAAGGTTTCAGAAATAGTACACTTCTAGTTGTTTGAAGAAATAGATGGAATAAACCATCACGATTCTAGTATGGCTAGAACTCAATATAAAGTGGAGGGGTTGATCCAATAAACATTTTATTGAAGTCATATCTGAGTATCTGATGAAATGTACTAGCAAATATATCAAAATATACCAAATATATCAAAATATAACATTGTATCCAGGGATAAAGATGTATTTCAGCTATTGCCAAATACATGCAAGGTCCTGGGTTAGTTGCTGGCAGTACATGCATGTGTAAATATATATACATATATTTGCATATACATGTATGTGTTTATTTAAGTAATATCACATAAAGAAACATGTTTTGAAATATATTAAAATGGTGTAAACAAATATACATACTCATTTACAAGACTTTTATTTACATCATGTTTTCAAGCAGTATTTTTTTCTGCTTTCATTACCACAATTTTATATCTCTTGAGATTTCCTAAATTGTCTCCTTATGTTACTATGAAGGCATTTTTAATAATGTTTTGTGAGACTGAATTTCCAATAAACACAATACAGTACATTCCCGTGAGTTCTAGAGCATCAACAGAAGAAGCAAGGGAACTCTAAAAAGTTTTATAATTTTAACATAAACAACAACAATAAAAAACTATGAAGTTTTGTTTTTCTGATAAGTATCCAGATACCAGAAAGATTAAAGACAATCATTTTAATAGATTAAATTTTTGAAGCAGCCCTTCTTTAATGTCATTGGATAAGAACAGATCTATATTTTGTTATAAAATATATTTACATTAACAAATGCAAAATAATTGGCATTAAAAGAATAATTTACACAAAGTCTAAAATATAGAATGACAAGTCAGAATAAACACTAATAGATTCAGATGCAAAGTTTGATTTTTATAGATTGGAAAAATTTAGACAAAGTTATCTCTTCCTTAGTTCTCTCATTATGCATAAATTTTTACAAAATCCTCTTCATAAACTGGGACTATTTTCTTTCTGAAAAAACTAAGAGTAAAGCTTCTTTAAAGTATAATTTTAATTAGTGAAAAGGTGTCACTCAAGACATTTAATCCATACAAATGCATAATACCTATGACTTGACAATTATTATTTTAAGAGAATAAACTTTAACTCTAAAATTTTCCACAAGCTTGATCATTCTCTTGCCTTATCCATACATTGGGAGTGCCAATCACATGATGATAGACTAAAAACTAATTAGAATGCTTATGTGACCAATGCAGCTAATTTTCATATATTTATCAAGTGTTAATTATGGGTTGAAAATTTTTAGCTAACAGATATTTTTTTCACTTTACTATATAGATCTCCTGTTTTCATTAGATATCATGTTTTATTAATTCAATGTTTTCCAGTCAGCTGCCAAATATCATTGCTTGTTTATATGTTAGTGAATTACAATCTCCAGTTTGTCACTTCCACAATTGTGACTTAAATTAATTCAATTACTAACACCTAATTCATTGATTAATTATGCATTAATTGCATATTATAAGATTTTGCATTCACTCAGTTGTAACTATAAATGTACACATCTCTCATCTCTCAGTGAGAGACATGTATGACTCCCAAGGTTTCAGTGTTTTTAGAAGAGGTTAGCCACAGTGGCTTTCTAGGTACTTCTTGCCTGCAGTCACATTGGTCTCCTAATTAAAATGATTCCTTGCTCAATTTAATAAATCCACTTTCACAGTTCTGAAATTCTTATTTATTTCTTTTTTTGCATGTCGTGTGTGTGTATGTCTGTGTGTATGTGTCTGTGTGTCTGTGTGTGTCTGTGTCGTGTTTGTGTAACCTGCTTAGTACATTTAGTGTTACTCTTATGTGCATGTGCTGGGAGTTGAACAGAGAATATTATTGCAGCAGTTGAAAACTATTACAGAGATACACAAGTGATCAAATTGCAGAGGAGCAGCAACTCTGGTTCGCCCAGCACCACTTGGTACATTTATATCACAATTCTTAAACCTACAGTTGTGAGCTAATGGGACAGATATTGCTAACATGAATGAATTAGAGAATGAGAGGTTATACTGCACATGTCAGTAAGTATTTGCTATAACAATTATCCTAAGAAAATGGTTCAGAAAGAACGCATTTTTGTTTTTTATATCAATTATGGAGCATTGAGGTTTGCAGTCAAGGTGGGAGCATGTTCAGATACAGTGAGGATCTTTTCTGAGCTGCACACCACTAAGTGCCAACTATATCTCATGATATTGAAAGAAACCACATCTTTATCTTTCCTATGTTTCATACAAGTACTAGTTTCTTTCATTATGGCATCGTCCTCATACTTATTTCTGAAGACTCCACTTCTATATTCCATGCTATTGTACATTAGACTTTAGCAAAAGAATTTCAGGCAAAAAGTATTTGCTCTGTAACATAGCATTTTTGTGATGAAATATCTACACATCAACATAAGAAAGTATCAGTAGGTGAGAAAATTTTCCCCACCTTTTTATATGAAAAATGTTAAAATGAATAATTATAAATCATTTGCTGCCCCATCAAATCATGTCATATTTCAAGTGAACATTGTATGTTCTAAGAGATTAATTCAATCAACATAACTTTCTCATTTGTATTAGTTAATACATTTTAAAAACAAAGGAATTAATGAAATCAATAAAATGTTACCGACTTAAAGTTTTTATTAGTTGATTAATTTATTTATGTAGCATTGGGGAGTGACTTCAGGACCAAGCACACTTTAAGTAAGTGTTTAAATATGGAACTATTCTCAAAACCATAATTATACTTTTATAACTCAGGCATTTATACAACGATAACTATCCACAGCCCCCATTTACCCTCACTAAATTACATGACACACTCTTGCTCTTCCTCCGTTAAACAACATTTTTTCTTAATAATCCTACCATCTTGCTGTCTCAGATTTAAATATTATACCTAAAAATGTTTTTTTGAAAAAAAAATCTTGTAGCTTTTTGCAAATCCTTGCAACATCTCATATCACTATCCATGTGTTATTTCTTAGTTCAGTAGGAATGGAGTATAAATTATCTGAACCTCACACACCAAAGTATATTTATCAGTGGGACTGAATTCTTTTTGGAGGCTTGGGCATAGCATCTGCTTCCAGACTTACTGAAGTTGTTCATAGAATTTAATTATATGTGTTTGTGAAAAAAACATACTTGTTTATTTGCTGGCTATTGCCCGGGTTCAGAGACTGTTAGACTCTGGAGATCACTTACTCTCCTTGGATTATGGACCCTTGTGGTGGTATTGTATTCCCCAAAATATTGTGTACCTTAATAAACTTATCTGGGGTCAGAGACAGAACAGCCACAATATTAAACAGAGGTTAGGCAGTGGTAGCACACGCCTTTAATCCTAGCATTCCAGAGGCAGAAATCCATGTGTTCAAGGATACACCCAAGCATGGTGACTCACGCCTTTAATCCCAGAAAACAAGCCTTCAATCCCAGGGAGTGGTGGTAGAAAGCAGAAAGGTATATAAGGCATGAGGAGCAGAAACTCGAAGCATTTGGTCTGGAGAAGCATTTGGCCTGGAGAAACATTTGGCCTGGTTAAGCATTTAGGCTTTCAAGAAGCAGCAGTTCAGCTGAGGCCCATTCGGATCTGAGGACACAGAGGCCTCCAGTCTGAGGAAGCAAGACCAGCTGAGGATCCGGTGAGGTGAGATAGCTGTGGCTTATTCTGTCTCTCTGACCTTCCAGTGTTCACCCCAATAACTGGCCTCAGGTTTGATCTTATTAATAAGACTCTCTAAGATTCCGGCTACAGACCCTGTCTTTTACCTTAAGCTGGCAAGCATGGATCAAGACACTTTTGATTCCAATCCATTTGATTTATATCTTCATCTCCAATTTAGTAACCTTTTCTGCATTTTTGTTTTAAGGACAAATATTATTAGGTAGATATACCATCAAGCAGGGTGCTCTCCTTATTTTAAGTAAATGCAATGTTACTTTAATTTCACCTGGGAAATATTTTCAGAACCCTGGTTATATTACAGTTTGTTTACATATCCAAACATAATGGAAAATATGAGGGAGATATGTTTACCATTTCACCTGACACAACAGACAAAGATATTTTTCCTCCTCAGAGGAAACACATTGAATAAAAAATGCACTGTTGATTATTTTTTACTTCATCAATCTTTGATTTTTCCAGAGCAAAGGAAGAGGGCAAACAAGGTTAGAAATAGGGAAAATGGGCGTTGATCACTGTTTCTCGACTTTATCCCGCCACTCTTAGATTATCATCTGTGGTTCTTTTTTAAAAGGGAATCACGCTTATCAATTCATTATGGTAAAAGGATTTATAGTTAGTCATGAAAAATAAGATGAAAATTCTCCTTCTTGGACACGGAAAAATAGGGGAGAATTCCTTTGACATTTGAAGTATTTATCTTTAGGGACTTAAAAAAAACTCTATCTAGTTCATGTGTTAGTGTACAACTATAAATAAAGTTCAAAAATGACATACCACCTAGTTTTTACTGAACTATTAAAGGACTACATTTAGTCAACTGTGGTGATATTTTATTCTTGCTGAATTGTGGTGATATTTTATTTGTATGTTAATAAATAAAGTTTTCCTGGAGATCAGAGGTCATAGCCAGCCATAAACAGAAGTCAGGTGGCGGTACCACACGCCCTTAATCCAATCACATGGTAGGCAGGCAGAGTCTCTGTGTGTTCAAGGACACAGCCAAGCATGATAACACGTCTTTAATCCCAGTACCAACCATAGAGAGCTGGAGGTCTGTACAGACAGGCAGTGACGAGAAAGTAAGGTGACTGGGATAAGAACCAATAAGAAGGCAGAACAGCAAGGTAATAAAGGTGCAGGTTAGATAAGAAGAGTTTTTCTTAGGAAGTTACAGCAATGTGGTGAGCTAAGGTTAGTTGGTGGCTATCACTCTGATTTCTGTGACTTTCACCCCTGTATTTGGCTCTGTGTTTCTTATCTAATAGAACTGTTTAGAAATTCGTCCACAGTCATCCCCCAAAAGCAAAGTGATACCACATCTCTGAGAAATCATCACCTGCCAATTGCTTTTCAGTTAGGGTGGGACCTCTATACCTTCCATGCTGGAAATCTTAACTCTTTTGGTTGTTGACATGTCTAGGAAAATTTTATTTCTCACCCTCAATGAAAGGTGAATACAGAAATAGAATTTGCAAAACTAATAAACATAGTCTGAGTATGTGAATATCACTGTGCCATATTCAGATACATTGTTGTCTATGTTTATGGATTTCTTGGTTTGAGAGAAAAAATAAAGGAGTAACCCACTTTCCTGCTCAGGTATTCTGAAAATGTCACTTAATTTTGGTAGACAGAATCAGTAGTCAAAAGCCTCCAGGTAGTGCATATAGACAATACATTAGCAAAGCACAGTTGGGATATATACATTCTACTCAGGTTATGTTTAAAAGTAAACTTCATAATTATGACTTAGCATTCATCTATATTCCTAATATGCGATGGTTTATATTTTACTACAATTATAAAATTAAGCTAAATTTCAGATAGTAGTTACAATTCATTTCATATTTAAACCTTTGTTTGATGGCTTTTACTCACTAAGAAAAAAGAACTTTCTATATTAAAAAGACTATAGTAACATAACAACAAAAACATATATGCTGTTTTGTACTTTGAGTGATCTTAGTACATGTACTTAAAAATATAAAACTCTAGATCAATGAAAGTTAATGAAATATTTTAAATGGACCAGAAAAGTTTATGGGGCTTTTTAGTTCAATACTTTCATGTCTGGAGGCTTTTCACTTCAGTACTGTCTTCCCTACCTTTAGCATAGTGCAGATGATAATAAAAGTGAAAAACAAAACGATTATTTTCCACAGAGTTAGGCATTAGTCCAATTGTAACCACTTGAAAGCATTTAGAACCTTAACCAAATACAGTTATTATAATATAAAATATAAAACTAAAAATTACAACATTATAACATTTTCAAGGGTAAATCACATCCTTGAGCATTTGCTAGAAAGTACATTTTGAAGTATAAATATACAGTTAGATAAATATGCACACAGCTTTTCAAGCCTTTCAAAAGTGGTTAAGCAATGGTTCTCAAGTATGACTTTTATGATAGAAATAATAACTCTCTTTAATACGCATTTAAGTAATGAGAAACACGATGGCAAGACTTTGTTCAGGGTATTCCAAAGGAATGTTATCCTAAAAAATTTTCATAGAAAATATCTTAAGTATAACCTGTTGTCAATAAAATTTTAGCAGTTAATATAAACAAAAAAATTGAAATTTTTTGTCAGATCTGAAGCAATGCATTTAAATATGACATTTATGAAAGAGGTTAATGTTCCAAACAGTACAATATTATTATAAAAAATACACTAAAGGTTCAAAAAGTAGAGATTCTACCAGCAGATAACATTTGAAATCATATAAACAGCCTTATCAAAAAACATGTAGAGCTTTGACTGATTAATTATGAAATATAGAGGACCTAGTCCAATCCCATTCAGGCTCCACAACTGTTGGTCTACAGTTTATGAGTTTTCACTAGTTTTGTTCGCTTGTCTCTGTAGATTTCTCCATCATGATCTTGATGCATCTTGCTCATAGAGTCCCTCTTCCTTCTCTTCGTCTGGACTCTTGGAGCTTGGCCTGGTGCTTGGCTCTGGATATCTGCATCTGCTTCCATCAGATATTGGATGAAGGCGCTAATTGAGAATTGTAAATGATTGGAATGACTTAAGTTAATAAAATACTTTTTATTTTGATTAGAAAACTGTTTTAAACATATTTCATAAAAAGTTGTAAACTTAAATTTAAGTTGCTCTGCATATATAAATAGATTTAGTTTGTTTGTCCAAATTAACTATAAACTTGAGTTGAACTATGAAGCAGAGATGCTCAGTCGTGGTGGACCAGTTAGAGTGTCAGAGGTTACTGTCACCTCTAACTTCCTGACATGAGGTATCAGTTCTGCTTTCTTTCTCTTAGGCTAATATCCTTATTAGAAATCTAACTTTAATTATAGACTCCTTTGAGATTAACAGAGTAAGATAATGGTTCACAGCAGATCACCTGACAACTACAAAGCAATTAGCATTGGATTTTGCAAGTGTCTGCAGTTATTGATGTGCTGCTGTTGGTGTAGCTCCATCAAATCTCATCATCTGTTGCTGTTGTGCTTTTCATTTCAATTGCAAAATGGAAAGCCTGTTTTTGAGACAGGCTTTTCATCAAAATTATTTGGCAATTCTTGTTTAAAATGATTTTCTTCTGTTCCACATTAGTATATTTAGTAATGGTGTATATATATGCGGTACTTTAAAAAAAAAAGGTTTTATTTCCATTTGTGATTTTTTTTTTTTTGGTTTTTTGAGATAGGGTTTCTCTGTGTAGCTTTGCGCCTTTCCTGGAACTCACTCTGTAGACCAGGCTGGTCTCAAACTCACAAAGATCTGCCTGCCTCTGCCTCCCAAGTGCTGGTGGTGTGCCACCACCGCCCAGCTTCATTCGTGATTTTTTTAAAAAAAAATTGCAATATTGGTGTGTCAGTTCATATAACATGTTTTGCTGTATTTCTTTTTGTTTATGCCATATGAATTTTGAGAGGCAAAATTGCATTGATTTTATTTATTTGGAGCAAAGACTGAAGTGATGGATAAGCACTTATGAACATACTATTCACTGAGAATCACAGTTCCCAGAAACCAATTTGGGCAACTCAAAACTGTGTGTAACTACAGCTTCACAATTCATAAAACTCTTCCTTCTATGAGAACCTTGATACGCACACACAAAATAAATAAATAAATAAACAAACAAACAAATAAATAAATAAATAAAATATATTTTGACCCTGAATTTATTTGAAACTAAGTAGCATTCTTTGTATAGAAACCAAATAAATGTTCTCCATAGTAATAGATTTTTAAAATTTAATTATCTAAACATGTTTATAATATAGATACATTAACCCTGTCCTTCATTTTATCTAAAGGAAAACTGTATTCCAGAAAACTAGTATGAAAGTAAATTAAAGATAATTATAACAAAATGTAAAAATCTGATATAAGGATTTGCAAATTTTTTAAACATGAGTTGAATTGCAATTGATATTGTGCTCTATATATTGTGAACTCCAAGTATAATCCCGAGAACTATAATCAAATACATGAACGTTCTCTCTCATCTTTAGTGTTTCTCTCTTTTCTTACATTCCACAAATCAAAATGAAATGATATGAGAGTCTTGGACTAAAATAATTGAGGAAAATCCATGCTATCCTCTTTTCTGCTAAAACTTTTTTTTTTTTTTTTTTTTTTTTTGTTTTTCGAGACAGGGTTTCTCTGTGTAGCTTTGCGCCTTTCCTGGAACTCACTTGGTAGCCCAGGGTGGCCTCGAACTCACAGAGATCCACCTGCCTCTGCCTCCCGAGTGCTGGGATTAAAGGCGTGCGCCACCAATGCCCGGCTAAAACTTATACTTTTATTTTAGGAAAACCTAAGTAAAAAATTCAGTTGAATTGGTGATACTATAAGGAAGCCACAAGCAGAAAGATTCTCTCATATTAAGATATTGAGATATCTCTGGCATGCTAACATCTACAAATTCAGATCACCTAAATGAAGGAAAACCTACTTTGAATGTGCAAAAGTACAAAATAGAAAAACTAGGATACTTCAACGTAATAAGAGTTCATGAGATATGTTAGTTACTATTCTGTTGCTGATATAACACGCTATGACCGAAAGCAACTAAAGGAATAATTTTTTTTTTGGTTTATGACTCCAGCATATTAAAGGTACATAATGGCAGGCAAAGCCCAGTAGCAGTAGCAGGAAGCTAAAATCATGTTTCAATCACTTACAGAAAGCAGAAAAAGTGAAGAGGAGATCAGTCAAAATCATAAACCTTCAAAACCTGAGCACAATTATGGACTCCATCTGCTAAATTCACATCTTGAAAGGTTTCACAACCTTCCCAATCAGTACCATCAACTGGGAACCAAGTGGCCTAATACATGTGTTGATGTGGGGGTGGGGAGGGTACTTCTCAGTTAAACCACAACACGTAAGTGCAAAATGCATTTTATTCTACACTCACATTTACCCATAATCTCTGAAAGTCCTCACACTCTTCAAATTTCACAGTCCCTTCTGAGACTCAAGACAGATCCTTACCTGTCACACTTTATAAAAATAAAAACGCAAATTAAATACTTCCAACATACAAGAATGTAGAGATGATGACGAGGAAGTATACCAAGACTCGAGACTCAGTGAAAACAATGCATGTAAATGTAAAACTAATACAATAATTTTAAAAAATCTTCAAGTCACCCTCAATCAGATCAGAGAGAATTGTGCCCAGTGGTACAGAAGTAAATTTCTCATGGATAGTAATAAAAATAATTAAATAAAATTGTTTCAAACACAAAATGAAGACTTTATGTTGATTTTTAATCTTATTGATCTAATATCTGACCCATCAAGCAACAGCCAGGATCTCATTTATCTGAGGCAGGTGCCATTTATATCAAAATAAGTTGAGAGTGGAGAGACTGTTTTATTTTTAGGTGGTTATTATTTTTTTATAATTCCACCAGAAATCTCTGACTTGAACATGTATGAAAATTCATCTATTACTTTTAACTGATATGGGACAGGCTCAATCAGTTTCCATGTTTTGAAGTGTTAAAGGGCAGCTATTTCATTTTATTTTTTTCCTGCCTTCTCTGTATTAAAAAATGAGTCTGTCCTTGACAAAACTGCACTGTAGATGGCCTTGTTACAGTGCTCAGCCATCCTAGTGAATAGCTTTGATTACTGTAGACCCAGTGCTAAGGAAAGCATATATATATATATATATATATATATATATATATATATGGTTTGTTTCTTTCATTTCAAAAATGGAACTACTAGGAACACACTCTCTTAACATGAATACCATTTTCTGTAGGGAAAATGGGGAACACTTTAGCACCCTTCTCTTTCATGAATTATTTATTTGATTAACCGTTACTTATTACCCTATAATTCAGACTTAAAGGATGCTCTCACTTCTCCATGATTTGAATCCCATTTTAGAATTTAAGTTCATTGGCATTTAATACTTTAGCACGCTACCAAGTTTCTCCTGAAAGTATGTAAATTTGATTGTCATTTAAAGGACTATGAATTCTGTGAGTTTAGGTTTGGTGTTTTCTGTGCATTTATGGAAGTTTCAGATCATAGACTAGGACCTGCCTTTAAGTTGATATTGAATTTCTTAAATGAAAAGTAAACTTGTGCTATATACATAAAATTAATAAAGTGTTGCTTTATTATTACCTTAAACATTTTACAGAGTAGTTCTAGAAAGTCTTAGAGATACTAGTTTTCTGATATATTATTTCTCAGTAATATATATGTTCTTAATTTATTTCAAATAGTCAATTATGTGAGAATCACTGATAATGAATTACACAGATCTCACACTCTGATAGAAGGATTGAAATGAATGCTGAGGTTTACATATGAAATATGACAAGAAGAAACAGTAACTGTTTCATAAATACATCACCCCCAAATTCATTTGATAGTGGACAATTGTTCTAAGATTACAATAATGTAAATATTTTTAGCTATCAGGTATAAACTTTATAAAAAGTCATCTGTATTTTGTATATTAGCAAACTTTTCAACAAAATATTCTCAAAAGCACAGGCAATAATTGACAGGATTATTTTTCACAATAATATAAAAATACTAATCTATCTAGTATCTATATTTGAAATGTTTATTATCCTATAGAGTAACCTATAAATTTATACCATCTAAAAATAACTTGGCATTTGAACATGATGACATTAAATTGTTAACTCACCCTGAAATACAAAAGAGATGATAAAAATTCTTCCAGTGACTGAGAATTCAATTTGACCTTATTGAAGACAATGCCCACCATAAGATTCTCTCCAAGTTGACTCAGGAAAGGGAAATGGGTAGGTTAACTGCAGATCTTCATCTCTTCTTCCTACCTCCAAACACAAACCTCCAGTCTCAATGCCCGCTCTTTAGCAGAGTATCTGCTGCAGTTGTCCGTCCCTCATGGTCCCATCCATCTTCACTGAATCACATAGACTTCACCCCTAACCTTGCTTCCAACCACTCATTGCTTTATTCCAGACCCAACTCTAGCAGGTGTTACCTGGGAACCCAGTGGAACACTAGAGCCAGAGAAGCAGGTGGCCTGTGTGTCGTCATTTCTCCCTCCTTTCCTACAAATCCAATCCCCAGTCTCATGACCAGCTCTATAGCATAACACCTGTTGTAGCCTCATCCTCTTCTATGCCTTTATCTCCAGTTTATGACACTGGTCATTTCTTACATCTTTACTCCCCACTCATCCGGTTATCACACTGTCCAATACCAGCACACATTCCCTGGGAACCCTCCCAGCAAGTCTGCCAGAGAAGCAAGTTGTCCAGCAAAACAGGTAGGGAACTTTCAGATCTTCAGTTTCCCTCCCTTCCTCCAAATCCTGCAATCTCATCCCAAGCTCTACAGCGGACTATCTCTAATGACCTCTCCTCACTCTTTACTCCTATTGCTAGGATATAAAACATATCTTGGTGGAACACTACGATTTTTTCCACTCTGTGGACCCATTCAGGACCTCTCTCCTAGCCCATCCTCATTCTAAATATGAGCTCCCAGTATCTAGTGAAACATTTTACCAAGAACCCCAAATATTCACAGCTGGTGGGATCCCAAAAGAATTTCCCACCAGGCAACACACAGTCCCCAGAGAGGGCAACAGAACCTAAGAAAGAAAACATCCACCTAACAAAGATAAGGCACATAGAATCATCTCCAAGCCAAATGTCTAGAAACCTGCTTACAAACAATCAATACCAGCCCAGGTAATGAGTCTGCAGTAGTGCCAAGCAACCTACTGAAGGCCCTGGGCATTCCAACATAAATGAAGAACAAGTAACAGCCATTAAGACAGTATTTGTGACTATAATCAATGTCCTTAAAGAAGAAATACATAAATTCCTTAAAGCAATCTATGAAAATAAGCACACACACACACACACACACACACACACACATACACACACAGTGGAAGGAAATGAATAAAACAGTCCAAGACCTGAAAATAAAAGAATTACAATGAAACCTGAGGGAAATTTGAAATGAAAAATTTAAGAAATCAAACAAGGACCACAGGGTTAAGGTTCTATAACAGAATAAGAGATATGGAATTGAAAAATCTCACCATTGAAGACACTATATGAGAAATGGATAGCCTAGGAAAGAAAATACTAAAATTGAAACTATCCTGGCAACAACAACAACAAAAAAAATCTCAGAAATCTGAGACACTATCAAAAGACCAAATTTATAAAAACTAGAAATAGAAGGAGGAGCAGAAACCAAAGCCAAAGGCACAGCAAATTATTTTATGCAAAATCATAGAAGAAAATTTCTCTAACCTAAGGAAAATGGTCCATATTAAGGTATAAGAAGGGTAGAGGATGTGAAATAGACTTGACCCCAAACAAATTCTTCCATAACAAATAATTAAAGCACTAAACATCAGAAAAAAATAGAAAATTTAAAATTGCAAGAAAAAAAGCAAAATAAAATATGAAGGCAGACCCATAAGAATAAGAATAATATGTGACTTCTTAATGAAAAACCAAAACGACAACAGGGCTTGGAAGATGTTCAACAAACTCAAAGGGACAACAAATGACAGATCAGACTACTAGACCCAGCAAAAATTACAAACATGAAAGACTGAGGGGGGGAAATGTGTTTCATTACAAAAAAAATCGAGTTTAAGCAATATCTGTCTACCAATCCAGCGTCATAAGAGTGACAGAGGGAAAAGTTTAAAATTATGAAGTTAACTACACCCAATATAAAGAAAAGAATAAATCATCTCACACCAGCAAACCAAAATAGGGGAAACACTCTCTCTCAAACACACATAAACACACCCACACGCATACCTTCCATACACATACACCCCATACACAACCCCCCTACACACCTCATATGCACACATACACACAAACCACACACACTACACCCCCCATTCCCAACCCCACCCACATCCCCACACACACTTCACACACACACCACTCACACACACAAACGCACACACACACACACACACACACACACACACACACCACACCAAATGACAGGAATCAGTGAACAATGCTCATTGATTACTCACTATTATTGGTCTCTATTCCCTAACAAAAAGACACAGAGTAACAAAGTGGAGGTGAAAATGGATCCATTCTTCTGCTAAATTCAAGAAACACACTTTAACATCAAGAATAGACATTACTTCAGAGTAAAAGGATGGAAAAAGATATTCCAAACAAATGGACTTAATAAGCAACCTGGTGTAGCTATTTTAATATCTGGCAAAATAGACTTCAAAAAAAATTAATCAGGGGCCGGGCGGTGGTGGCGCACGCCTTTAATCCCAGCATTCGGGAGGCAGAGCCAGGTGGATCTCTGTGGAGTTCGAGGCTAGCCTGGGCTACAGAGTGAGTTCCAGGAAAGGCGCAAAGCTACACAGAGAAACCCTGTCTCGAAAAACAAAAACAAAAAAAAAATCAGAATTAAATAGGGGCAAAACATGCTCATCAAAGGAAAATCGACCAAGAAGAAATTTTAATTCATGACATCCATGCACTAAACACAAGGGCAAAAATTCATAAAAAAAACACTATTGTGTCTTAAACATTATATGTACACTTACACACTGATACCTGGACACTTCAGCAATCCAATCTTGCCTAGAAACAGATCCTCCAGACAAAAATTAAATAGAAAATTGCAGGAGCTAACTGACACCGTAAGTCAAATGGACATAAGAGATACTTACAAAACATTTCACCCAAATGTCAAAGAATACATCTTCTCATCTGCTCATGGGACTTTCTCCAAAACTGATTACATATTGAGATATAAATCAAGTCTCAACACATGCAAGAAAATTGAAATAACAACCTGAATCCTATGTGACTATTCAAATTAAAGGTAGATTTCAACAACTGAAACCTAAGAAAGCTCACAACTCATGGAAACCAGCAACTCACCACTGAATGGAAAATGGGTGAAAGTAGAAACTAAAAAGAAATGAAAGACTTTCTAAAATTTAAAGGAAATGAATGTTTAACATACTGGGACACAATGAAGGCAATTCTAAGAGGCAAGCTCATAGAAATGCCTACAAAAAAATGGAATAATCTCATACTAGTAACTTCACAGCACAGCTGAAAGCTCTAGAATAGAAAAAAGAAAAGAAAAAATTTACCCCCAAGAGGAGTAAACGGTAAGACATAATCAAACTAAAGGATAAAATCAGTAAAATAGAAAGAAACAACACAAACAATATAAACGGTCAATGAAACGAAGAGTTGGATTTTTGATAAAATCACTAAGATTGACAAATCCTTCCCTGAATAAAGTAAAAGGCAGGGAGAGAATACCCAAATTAACAAAATTAGAAATGGAAAGAGGGAATATAGCAACAGACACCAGAAAATCGAAAGACTCATAGGACATACTTTACAAAACTGTACTCCATGAAATTGGAAAATCTAAAAGAAATGGAAATTTTAGTTGATACATACCACCTACCAAAGTTAAATCAAGATCAGAGGAAAAGATCTACAACCCTCAGTGACATAGTAAGAGTAATTAGATGTCTACCAGCTATACCACCTTTGGGCATATACGCAAGGAATGCTCAATCATACCACAAGGACAAACGCTCAACTATGTTCATAGCAGCATTATTTGTAATAGCCAGAACCTGGAAACAACCTAGATGCCCTTCAACTGAAGAATGGATAAAGAAAGTGTGGTACATATACACAATGGAGTACAACTCAGCAGAGAAAAGCAATGACATCATGAGGTTTGCAGGCAAATGGATGGAACTAGAAAATATCATCCTGAGTGAGGTAACCCAGACTCAGAAAGACAAACATGGTATGTATTCACTCACAAGTGGATACTAGATGTAAAGCAAAGGATAACCAGACTGCAACTCATAGCTCCAGGGAGGCTACCTAGTAAAGAGGACCGTAGGAAAGACATAGGAATTGCCCAGCGATGGAGAAATGGATGAGATCTACATGAGCAAACTGAGGGTGAGGGGCATAATGGAGGGCAAGGGTTGGGGGAAAGAGAGCTTAGGGGAGTGGGAGGTCCTAGCTGGATCAGGAACAGAGAGGGAGAACAAGGAAAGAAATACCATGATAAATGAAGACACCATAGGAATAGGAAGAAGCAGAGTGCTAGAGAGGTCCCCAGGAATCCACAAAGATGACTCCACTATAGACTGCTGGCAATGGTCGAGAGTGCCTGAGCTGACCTACTCTGGTGATTGGATGGCCGAACACCTAACTGTCATGATAGAACTCTTATCCAGTGTCTGATGGAAGCAGATGCAGAGATCCATGGCCAAGCCCCAGGTGGAGATCCAGGAGTCTAATTGATGAAAGAGAGGAGGGATTCTATGAACAAGAGATATGGAGACCATGACCGGAAAAAGTAGAGACAACTAGCCAAACTAGTGGAAACACATGAACTGTGGACCAATAGCTGAGGAGCCCCCGTGGTACTGGACAAGGCTCTCTGCATAAGTGAGACAGTTGTTTAGCTTGAACTGTCTGGGAGACCCCCCAGGCAGTGAGACCAGGACCTGTCCTTAGTGCATGAGCTGGGTTTTGGGCACTAGGTTTTTTTTTTTGGAACCTAGTGCCTATGGTGAGACACTTTGCTCAGCCTTGGTGCAAGGAGAAGGGGCTTGGACCTGCCTCAACTGAATCTACCAGGCTCTGCTGACTCCCCAGGGGAGACCTTGCCTTGGAGGAGGTGGGAATGGGGGGTGAGGTAGCAGGGAAAGCTGGGGGGTGTGAGGAGGGAGGACAGGGGAATCCATGGTTGATATGTTAAAATGAATAGAAAATCTCTTAATAAACAAAATAAAATAAAAGTCTACCAGCAAATAAAAGTCCAGAATCAGATGATTTTAGAGCAAAATTCTATCATTTGAAGACAAGTTAATGTTACTATTCCTCAAATTATTCCACAAAATAAAAACAGAAAGAACATTGCTCAATTCTTCTTATGCAACCACAGTTACCTTGTGTCTTTTTATTGCTGTGAAGAGACACAGTGACCACAGAAACTCTTATAAAGGAAATCATTTAATTGAGGTGGCAACTTTACAGTTTCAGTGGTTCAGACCATTATCATTATGTAGTGGAGCATGGCAGCACGCAGACAGATGGGGTGCTGGAACTGAAATACTACATCTTGCACAGAAACAGGAAGTCATTGGAGAGTCACACTTAGGGAAGCTTGAACAAAAGAGACCTTAAAGCCCACCCCCACACTCACACACTTCCTTCATAAAGGCCATACCAACTCCAAAAACTTCATCTTCAACTCCCAATAGTGCCACTGTCTATGAGCTTATGGGGGCCAATTACATTCAAACAACCACATTCCACTCCCTGGCACTCATAAACTTGTAACAATATTATGACTGAAACTTCATTTAATCCAGCTTCGAAAGTCCTAACAATCTATCACAGTCTCAACAATATTTTAAATCTCAAAGTTCAAAATCTTTTCCAAGATTTATGCAATCTCTTAACTGTAATCACCTCTAAAAATCAAAATCAAAAAGCAGATCAAATTCTAACAACATAAAATGGAACAGGCAGGTCTCTGGGCTACAGAGTTAGTTCCAGGACAGGAACCAAAACTACACAGAGAAACCCTGTCTCAAAACCATCCCCTCAAAAATAAATAAAATAAAATAAAATGGAATAGGATATACATTACCCTTCCAAAATTCAGGGAAGGGAACACAGTGAGGAAATACTAGACCAAAGCAAGACCAAAAACCAACTTGGCAAACTCTGAAAGCTCTATCTTCATGTCTGATGTCAAAACACTCTTTTTGGGGGCTGGTTCCATTTCCATGTTATCAACTTTCCTTGGGAAGTATTCCAAGGCTCTGGTATCTCTAACATCTTGAGGTCTCCAAGGCAATCCAGGCTTCAACTTCACAGCCTCATGCAATGGCCTCTCTAGGCCTTTGCATGAAGCTCTGCATTAAGGTACACACCTGACACATGTCTGCTCTCAGTGTGGCTTTCCTTAGGGCCAAATTCCATAGCCACTTTTTTATGTCCTTACCTCCAAAAACACCTGGCTGAAGGTGCCAAGTTCTGCAGCTTACTCATGTTGAAATATGGACCCCTTGTTCAATTACATCTTCCCCAACTTTCTGTCCTACACTGCTTAAGCCTGGCTGTCCTGAAACTAGATCTCTAGACCAGGCTGGCCTCAAACTCAGAGATCCACCATTCTCTGACTTCCTAGTGCTGGGATTAAAGGCATGCACTACCATCTCTGACTCTAATCTTTTTTTTTTTTAATTCCTTTTCAGAAGTTGGAAATGTAGCTGAGTGAGATCTTACCCTAAGGTCACTACTTGCTTTATTTCATTTCTTAATCTGTTTATCTCCTTGAACACAGAATTTATTGCTGTTCCACTTTCTGGTCCTCTTTTTCCCCTGAAATATTTTTCTTCCTTGCTTGCTTCTTTTCATTATATATCTTCATTAGTGTTAACACTAGTAACCTCAAAACAGAGTCTGTAGTAGACTGTTTTAAGATTGGCTCGAACTGTTTGGAGGGCACCAGGCAGGGGCATCGGGATCTGTCCCTGGTACATGGGCAGGCTTCTGGGAATCTGGTGCCTGTGGTGTGACACCTTGTATAGCCTTGGTGCAGTGGGAAGGGGCTTGGACCTGCCTAGGCTCACTGTGCTGGGCTCTGCTGACTCCCCATGGGAGAAATCGATTTGGGGGATGGGGGGTGGCTTGGGAAAGAGGAGTAGGGGGTGGGAGGAGGGAGAAGGGGGGTCTGTGGATAGCATGAGGGGTGAGTAGAAAATTTATTAATAAAGAAAAATAAAAAAAAAGATTGCCTTTGCCATTGCTCTCTCTGTGGAAGGCACAGAGAAAGAGAGAATGAAAGAGATATCTTAGTAAAGGGAACCAATAGGGGGTTAGGGAGAAACCTGGTGCTAGGGAAATCCCCAGGAATCCACAAGAATTACACCACCTAAGACTCCTAGCAATAATGGAGAGGGTATCTGAACCCACCTTCTCCTATAATCAGATTAGTGGTTATCCTAATTGTCATCATGGAACCTACATCCAGTAACTGATGGAAGCAGATTCAGTGATCCACAACCAAGCACTGGGCTGAGCTCCTAGACTTCAGCTGAAGAGAGGGAGAAGAGATCACAGGAGCAAGTGAGGTCAAGATCATGATGAGGAAAACCACAGAGACAGCTGACCCAAGCTGATGGGAGCTCATGGACTCTGGCCTGTCATCTGGGGAACATGCATGGGACCAAACCAGGCCCTCTGAATGTAGGTGACAGTTATGTGGCTAGATCTGTTTGCGGAGTCCCTGGTAGTGTAACCAGGACTTATCCTGGGTGTATGAAATGGCTTTTTAGAACACATTCCTTAGGTTGGGATACCTTGCTCAGCCTTGACACAATGGGAGGGGCTTGGTCCTGCCTCAACTTAGTATGCCATACTTTGTTGACTGCCCAAGGGAGGCCTATAGACAACATCAACTTAAATGGTGAGAAACTCAAAGCAATCACGTAAAACAAGAATAAGATAAGTCTGTCCATTCTTTCCATACCTACTCAATATAGTACTTAAATTCTTAGCTACAGCCGTAAGAAAACAGAAGAATATCAAGGGGATACAAATTGAAATGGAAGAAGTTAGCATATCATCATTTGCAAATGATATGAAAATATAAATGACCCTAACAATTCCAAAGCATAATTGGAATAATTCCAATAATTGTAAAAATTCCAAAGGCTAATTCTACACCTGATAAATATTTCAGCAAAACAACTGAATAAAAAATTAACTCACAGCCGGGCGGTGGTGGTGCATGCCTTTAATCCCAGCACTCGGGAGTTTAAGGCCAGCCTGGGCTACAGAGTGAGTTCCAGGAAAGGCACAGAGCTACACAGAGGAATCCCTGTCTCAAAAAAAAATTAACTCACAAAATTAGTAGTCTCCAACATACAGATTACAAATAGACTGAGAAAGAAATTAGGGAAATGATATCTTTCACAATATCTTCAAATATCATAAATTATCTTGGAGAAACTCTAACCATGCAAATGAAAGTCTTGTATGATAAAAAAAAAATTAAGATGGTGTCATGAGCCTATGAGGATGCTGGATAAAAGTCTATCAAATTGTGCAAACAGGCAAATTGTATACTATGTGAATTATTTGCAATAAAGATTTTAAAAAAAATTTAAGACACTGAAGGATGAAAATTAAGATATATTAGATAATGGAAAGATCACCCATGATCATGGATCAGTAGGACACATATAGTAAAAATGGCCATCTTATCCACAATCTATAGACACAATGCAATCTTCATCAAAATTCTAACATAGTATTTCTGCTGAGGTATTTTCATTCCCAACCTCAAATTGTACTACAGAGCTGTAGTTAAAAACAAAACAAAATACACAAAACAGCCATCATTAGAGAAGCTTTCTTTTTCAGTAATGGGAAAAAATAAGAGACCCACAGCTGGGAATTATGCAGACAGAGAGAGAGAGTCAGAGAGAGAGACAGACACAGAGATAAGACAGAGAGACAGAGATTCAGAGACAGAGAAAGAGACCTTGGAAAACTCAGCTCTAAATGGGATATCTCCATCAAATCCCTCTCCTCAGAGCACAGTGAACTCTGTGGAGGAGGAAGTAGAAAAAGCAGAACAGCCAGAAGTGATGGTGGCTATCAGGAGAACAGGGCCCTATAAACCAAAGGAGTACAGTACATTTGAACTCACAGAGACTGAGAAAGCAATCATGGGGCCTTCATGGGTCTGTACTATTTCTTCTGCATATATTATGGTTATAAATTCAGTATTTTATGGGACTCCTGAATGTGCAAATGTGCGAACCTCTGATATTTGTGCCTATTTGTGCCTTCTCTTGGGCTCTTTCTGTTGGTTTGCCTTGTCCAACTTCCTTGTGATGACTTTTATATTTTATTATATTATATTACATTACATTACATTATATTATATTATATTATATTATATTATATTATATTATATTATATTATGTCATGTCATGTTATGTTATGTTATGTTATGTTATATTATATTATGTTATATATTGTTATGTTAATAAACAGCAGCATGATATTTGCACAAAAAAGACATATTGATCTATGAAATCCAATAAGACACAGACATAAATCCACACATAAATATACACCTAATTTTTGAAAAGGAGCCAGCAACAAACACTGGAAAAGGACAGCAACTTCCACAAGTGGTGCTGGTTAAACTGAGAGTCTGCATACAGAAGAATGCATATAAGATGCATTATTTTCATCCTGAACAAAACTCAACTCCAAATGGATCAAAAACCCTCAATATCAAACCAGATACACAGAATCTGATAGAAAAGAGTGCAGCGAACAATCTTGAACTCATTTGCACAGGAAAAGAATTTCTGGACAAAACACCATTACCACAGGCACTTAGATCATCTACTAGTAAATAGAACCTCATGAAACTGAAAATTTCTGAATAGCAAAGAACACCATCATTTGACCAAGCTTCAACCTAAAGAAATTATTCTTTATCAACTACACATCCTATAGAGGGCTAATATCAAAAGTATATTAAGATCTCAAAAAACTGGAAGTCAATAAAACAAACAACACAGTTAAAAGTAGGGTACAGATATAATCAGTGAATTCTCAGAAGAGGAAATTCAAATGATTAAAAACCAGGTAAAGAAATGTTCAGCACCCATAGATGAGATCTCCTGGGTAAACTGGGGAAGGGGGTAGAACAGTGGGGAAGGGGGATGGGAGTATGAGGGATCAGAATGGTCAAGTTGGGGGAGGGACAGAGAGGGATGGCAACAAAAAAGACATCTTGATAGAGGGATGTCATTATGGGGTTAGTTTCCCTGGTGCCAGGGAAACTCCCGGGAATCCACAAGGATTACCACAGCTAAGATTCCTAGTAATGGTGGAGAAGGTGGCTGAACTGGCCTTCTCCTGTAATCAGATTGGTGACTACCCTAATTGTCATCATAGAACCTTCCTTCAGTAACTAATGGGAGCAGATGCAGAGATCCACAGCCAAGCACTGGGCCTAGCTCCCAGGAGTCCAGTTGAAGAGAGGGAAGGGAGATTATATGAGCAAGGAGGGGTCAAGATCATAATGGGGAAATCACAGAGACAGCTGACCTGAGCTCGTGGGAGCTCATGGACTCTAGACAGACATCTAGGGAGCCTGCATGGCAGTGACCTAGGCCATCTGCATGTGTGTGATAGTTATGCATCTTGGTCTGTTTGTGGGGCTCCTAGCATTGGGACCAGGGTCTGTTCCTGGCTCATGAGCTGGCTTTTTGGAACCTCTTCCCGATGGCAGGATGCCTCACTCAGCCTTGATGCAGAGGGGAGGAGCTTGGTTCTGCCTCAACTTGGTATGGGAGCCCATATACTTTCTGAGGGGTGTATGAGGGGGAGGGTAGAAAGGAGGTGGGTGGGACAGAACAGGAGGAAAGTAGGGGAAACTGGATGGTATATAAAATATATAAATAAAAAATAAATAAAAAGCATTTGTAAAACTTAAAAAAAATAAAAACTTTTCTAGAAGTAAAAAAAAAGGAAATGTTCAGCACCCTTAGTCATCAGGGAAATACAAATTGAAACAACTTTGAGATATACTAGATAGCTCAGGGACATAGGATAAAACCAAATAATACTATTCTATTAAAAGAAAGTAGCAATAATCATAATCACTTCCTGCTATACCCTTAGATCATTGCCTTGCTGAGTCATCACAAGGGAAGCCTCCTCCTACTCCATATGGAGACAAGTACAGAGACCTGTAGTTGTAACTTAGTAGCAAAAAAGAAACAAACTATCCAAGTAAAGAGAAAAGCCGAAGAGGTCAGAGCTAAGAGCCTTAACTGCTTTCAGTTCGCTAGTCACTCCCTGAAGCAACGACTCTCAGCTCAAAAGGGGGGTTGTCCTTTTATAGAATTCTGTTCTGCCTTCTCATTGGTTGTAAGCCCAACTGCCTAACTGCCTCATCACTACTTGTTCGCCAGACCCTGGCTATGGCTTGTTAATAGCTCTGACCCCTAGGCAACTTTATTTATTAAAATATAACATTTTAATACAAAAGAAAATATCACCACATTTCCCCTTTTCTATTTAAATAAAAGAAAAAAAGAAAAACACTTATAATTAACATAAGAAAAACTATATACGG
>CABHPH010122825.1:0-56933 GCA_902168325.1 Peromyscus nudipes | reverse complement strand
TAAGGCGTGAGGACCAGAAACTAGAAGCATTTGGCTGGTTAAGCTTTCAGGCTTTGGAGCAGCACAGTTCAGCTGAGATTTATTCTGGATGAGGACTCAGAGGCTTCCAGTCTGAGGAAACAGGACCAGCTGAGGAACTGGCAAGGTGAGGTAGCTGTGGCTTGTTCTCCATCTGATCTACCAGCATTCACTCCAATAACTGGCCTCAGGTTTGATTTTATTAATAAGACTCTCTAAGATTCATGCTACAGCTGTCTTTTTAGTTCAGGCAGACCTGGGCACTTCCATGAATTAGATTCATCTGCTGGGCCCTTACCCTACAGTAATTAATGATGGCATACTCTTCAGAGTTACAGTAACAGCAAACTCAGAAAGGAAGATAGAAGTCTACTGGACCATTTAACAATTCAATAAAATCAAAGGTGGCATCACAATACTGTCTAAAGAAAGCACAATGCACTGATGTCCATGACACTCAGTACGGCAGTGACTATCCACGGTACCGTTCTGCATTCCAGAAAAGAACAAGCTCATGCCATAGGTTGCCAAATGTAATGTATCTGGTTCCAATAAATGTTTACAAAATGCTCTAGTTGCTGCTCAAAGTTCTGGGATTGGGAGTAATGAAGGGAGCCGGCTGACCTTTCACCTGCAGGGCATCGCTTCCATCAAGGACTTCCTGTGAAACTGAGTAAAGCTAGGTGTAAACTCTTTCTTAAACTAAGGTTAATTAGATATCTGAATTCCAAAATGCCTCATATTTGTAATTTGAGTAAAGAAATCACTTGTGTAGCCATTGTCTGTTGTGGAGCTTAAACTCCAGACTGAAATCAAGAATATACTTAGTAACTATTCATTTTTATTTTCTCCAGCTTTGAGAGGTAAACTACATTCTAAATTTAAAATAATACTAATAGTGGATTTTTAAGCTTATGTAAGTTTATCACCAAATACTAAAATAGCTTTTAGAATTCTTAAAACTTAAAACACTGCCATTACTTATAAATAAGAAAGATTAACGATTTTTTTTTTACTCAGATCAACATGTAGTATGCTTTTAAGAACATTTTTAAAGCCAGGCATAGCGACACTCATCAATAATCCAGCATCTGGAGACTGAGGCAGGAGGAGGGTGAATTGAGGCCAAGTTAGTCTACACAGTGATTTGAGGCTTGCCTGAGCTATGAACTACATAGCCAGATCCTAGTTAAAGGGAAAAATCTGTTTTTTCCTAAATAAAACAGCTAATGTACTTCAAAGGGAATATTACTGGAAAATGTCATAATTTTAAAATGATGTGTTATTCACTTCTCTAACTTTTTTTAAAAATGAGTTGTCCTTTCTTTATTTTTAAGGAAACAAAACATTTCAAAAGCATCCTGATGGTCACTTTTGAAGTTGATTTTCAGCATTTCTTAGCCTTTGGGGTGAGATCAAGTGCTGAAATTGATTTCCTTCTGTCAGCATGATCTGGTCTTTTCCTTTGACCTTGCACAACACCAACTATTGGAAATAATTACTTTAAAAACTCTTGTAGTAATGGACTAACATGTTGATGTTTTTCTCACTGACTGGTTTTCAAACTCACTAGAGCCTCTGGAGCCCCCATGAAGATCAGTGAGGGCAGTTTGTACAGGGAGAGTCACGCTAGCCTACACCTGCCCCTCCCCAAGCACAGCTCAGTTATGTCTCCTTCACATGGCCGTGTCTGTGCAGTGAGTCCTCTGAGTCATGTGTTTAGCTGAGAAAGTCAACAGAAGAGAAACCTGAAGTTCACACAAACAGGCCATGTTTCCCTCAGCTCCCAACAGGCACTTCACCTGGGAATACTACACATATTTTCTTCATTTCATGTGCTAAGTCACAGAAGAGACCTTCCCAAACCAAAGCAAGCCAAGGTGACCTCCACTTTCCTTGAGTAAGAGTACATTACACTTGAAGCCCCCGCACAACAACCTCATAGGAGACATCACTCCAATACTTGGCAAAAAAAAAAAAAAATAGCTATTAATTCTTACACTTGAAAGATATAGGATATTTGTTAGACACAGGTATCAGGTCCAAGGGAACCCCAAAACGACAGTCCTGGCTTAGCTCTAGATGGACAATAGAAAGGCTGCTGCTCACTCTCATCATTCTTCAGGTTTCTATCTGGCAGGAAGAGTCACTTGCCTCCTGGCATGTAACTATGGTGAATACCAAAGCCATCGGCCTGCAGGCCTGGTCCCTTACTCGGTAGCTAAGTGTTTTCTTTATAGCCCAGGAGGTTTTTCCCTGCTCCCACTCTTTTCTCTGCTTCTAGAGATAGCACAGGCCAGTCCACTCCTCTCCTCTCTGCCCCACAGAAGTAGCCATGACTTCCTCCAAATACCTCTGGCTAGTCTCTCTTTCATATCTATAAAAAAACAAAACAAAACAAAACAAAAACAAAAAACCTTCCCACCATGGTCATTTCGAGGTTTCTCAGTACCCTTGCTTACAGTGGGTATTTTTGAACTTCATTTCCTAGACTGAGAAAACTGCATGATGAAACTCAACAACAGAAATGATATCACCACGCTGAATGGTTGAGAGCAAAGCAGAAATGCTTCCACTGCTTTGCTTTTAAACTGAGATGCCGAAACAATGGGGTCTGCAAAAGCTAGTGCCAATCCAAAGGAATCTTCCAGTCATTCATCCCAGTAATGCCGTGATGGCACAAGTACCCCAGCCTCCTTCTCGGCACGCATTTGAAGACAATGAAGGAGTTGTTAAATTTCGCCAAGAACTGGCTATAAATCTCGGGCCTTGGAGACATTTTTGACATTTAGAAACAAGAAGTCTGTTTAGCTCAGAGTGTACAGAGTACAAGTGTGAGCTGCTAGTGTCTAAAAGTATACTGGGGGAAAACATTGGACAGATATTCACTTAGGTTCTTCTTAAATATAATCAAATCTCATCAAAACAAATGCTCACTGAAGCTACCAACTCACAGCCACTCAGGGACCCCAGGAGTACTGACCCCTATCTCGGGAGCCAGAGCAGGACTTTTCTATGTTTGGACATTTTGAGAGAAGAGGAATAAACCAGTTCATACAGGAAGGGTTCTCTACTCTATATGGTAAGGACTTTTTTAAAAAGTAAATTAATAATGCATTCCTCAGACATCAAAGGAACTAGCATAGACTGATATTAACCCTGAATGTCTGAGTTCTTCACTTCACTTATATCAAAATATATATGTCAACTTTAAAATAATAATCTCCTCATGGAATTTCTGATGGCCTTTAAGCCAGTCCTACAGGCTGTGATCACCCTGGACGTCACCAGGGCATGAGCTCCCTGACTTCCCAGGGCAAGACAAGGCAGACTGTTGCCTATTTCAGAGTCCTCTTCTACCTGGCTGCACTTGGCACTGAAATGCTTCTCGATTATGTCCCTACATGTGTTTCACTGTATCAGGCTTCTGAATCACATTCTAGCTACTAGAATTACAATTTTATCATCTTAGCAAAACTAAGATTATTCACATCGAGTGGTTTTGTATTTGGTTCCTAAATAGAATCATATTCTATAGCTCAGACTGGCCTGGAATTCACTATGTAACCCACACTGACTTCAAACTCATGGCAATCCTCCTGCCTCAGCTGAGATTGTAAACATGAGTCACTGTGCCAGATTTTACAAACATGTTTTGTTGTTATGGAATATTACTTTAAGATGTGTCACATTTGTTTATGCTGTGGAACATTTGTTTAATGATGCAAAGATGTGTTGCATTCTTTTATGTTGCATTTGTTTAACTTGGTGAAGCTGATTCTTTGCCTGTCTAAAACACCTGATGGTCTAATAAAGAGATGAACAGCCAATGGCAAGACAGTAGAAAGGATAGGTGGGGCTGGCAAGCAGAGAGAATAAATAGGAGGACAAATCTGGAAAGAGAAGATCCAGGAGCAAGAAAAGGAAGAGAACATCAGAGGCCAGTCACTCAGCTATACAGCAAGCCATGGAGTAAGAAGAAATTTATATAGAATAGACAAAGACAAAAGTCAAGGGGCAAAAGGCAAATGGGATAATTTAAGAAAAGCTGGCTAGAAACAAACCAAGCTAAGTCCGAGCATTCATAAGAAAGAATAAGGCTCAGTGTATTTATTTGGGAGTTGGGTGTCGGGTCCCCAAAGAGTAAAGAGTAAAGAAAAAAAAAGAACCTGCATTTTGGTATACCAATGTGAGGCTCAAATATCCACTAGGTAGGGCCTGAGAAAGCTGGAAAGAAAGAAAAGACACGGCTCCTTTAAGAAACCCTGCTGTACAGCAGAGCTCTTAAACAGCCTTTTTCACACTGAATAGAAACAAAAACTGCGTTAAAATGCCTGCCACAGTGCGGGCACTGGCCTTCCACGGCTGGGGGCTGAATGCAAACCATAGGAAGTCTGTTTTCAATACGGCAAGGTTAGCCATTTGGGCAAGAAACTGCTTTGCCTTGACTGCTGACAGTATGCTATATAAACTGGACATGCAGGACCCACAGGAAAGTGACTGCTGAACTTGGTTAAAACAAGGCAAGACAGTCCTTTAAAATTCCTGCTTCATAGAAGAATCTGCCTGAAGATGGATGCCCTAACTTTGCAGAGTGCTATGAATTATGCTCATTGCTAATAAAACACTGATTGGCTAATAGCCAGGCAAAAAGTATAGGCAGGGTGATCAGACTGGGGATGCTGGGGGAAAGATAGGTGGTATCAGGGAGATACTAGCCACTGAGCAAGCAGAATTTGTAGAAAATGAGGAAACAAGCCATGTGCCACTTGGCAAAGCATAAATAGAAATATGGATTAATTTAAGTGTAACAGTTAGCTAGTAATAAGCCTGAGCTATTGGCTGAGCATTTACATTAATATAAGCCTCTGTGTGGTAATTTGAAAGTGGCTCATGGGATAGGAAAACTCCACCTACATATGGCTCTTCAACATGGGGCTGGAATTTCCACATAAGACCTAACAAAACATAAAAAACAATTTTAAACACACACAAAAAAAGAGCCAAGAGTAACTTCTTAGTCTTGTGTCTCTCATACCTGCTGAGGTACAGAGATACATCTCGTGGCAACTGCCAGCATGCCATAAGCTAAGTCACATGGTGGGTTCCCATAGTCTCACATGGGCCACAGTACAGAGAGGCATCTCCCAGTCACATGTTATGTGGTGGGTTTAGGATTTTTGCTCATGCAAGCAGAAAAGATTACAGATGCACAGTAAGGACAAATTCAGACAAAAACGTCTCTAAAAGGTTTACAGTGTATTTGTAAATGTGCATAGGCTTGGAAGAGGGAAAATAAAGAATATATACAGTCGTAGATTAAAAAATATACTTTTAAAATAAAAAAGTTCTTAAAAAAGGAATAGAGTAATAAAAAAATATAATAAGCCACATAAAGATGAGAAAAACCCAGAGAGTCTAGATCCTATATGTTGTTATGTTGTTTTAGATTTTTCTGACTGTTAATGAACAAATAATAACTGCTAAGAGACATTTGATTATGAAAACTGCTATATTAAACCAACCTATATATTTTAAAATTATCTTGACTTCAAAATTTAAGTCAAAAAATATGTTACTTTGGGGAGATGTTATGCTTTTGTTTCCAAAGGAAGTGAGAGGCTACAGATACATTTCAGGTTTAAAAAAAAAATCAGGTTTGATGAAGGAAGTCATCCTGAAAAGTCTCCAATGGCAGTGGGTGTCCCAGATGACCCAATATCTATGAACGGCTCTGTTGCAGTTCCTTCTGAGTTCTGAATCTAGAACAGTTTCAAGGGAACTGGCTGAGATGATCCAGCCTTACAGACTACTCCAGTCATGTCTTGACCATAATCTTAAATTTTCTCAGGGACACTCAAAGATAACAGTGTCCCCAAAACAACAGAAAGTAGTCTGGAGAATGATGCCCATTCCCCCCAAAAAAGAAATTATGATATTTGTCATTGTTTAAGGTGTTTGGTCACAAATTGTTATTGGTCACGGTCAGAAAAAAAAAAAAAGCTAAAAAGGAAGACAGGACAGGATGTGGGGAAAAAACCCAGCCTAAAAAGACAAGACAGGATATGGGAAGGATACCCAGCCTGAGATAACAGCAATATTACATTTTTAATATTTTCCCTTTATTCAGAAGAACTGTAAATACCTAAAAACCTCAACAGTAATATAGATATGTTTTCCCAGTCCATTTATTGCAGGCTTTATAGAGTCAGTACTCTCTGATGCATATTGTTAGCCAAACCAAAGTCACAGCTGGGAGACTCCAGCTTCTTCCTGTAGGGGAAATGATGCTGTCATCCTGGTACCCACCAGGCCTGGGAGACTGTGGCACTCCTGCAGCACGTGTGTTCGGATGCTGCAACAGAACACCGCAAATAGGGTGGCTCAGAAAGATAAGAACTCATCTTCTCATGTCTGGGGGCTTCAAGTCTACAGTCCAAAGGCGGACAGGTTTCAGTTCCCTCTCAGAGTTGTGGAGGAATCCCTTCCAGGCCTCTTCCTAGCTCCCAGTGAATGACAGCAATACCTGGGTGACTCGGGGTTGTAGATCCATCGCTCCATTCCCTGCCTGTGTCGTCACGTGCTAGTCTCCTGGTATCCAGGTCTCCTGTCACATAAGGACACCAGTCATGTTGGACTTAGGGCCTATCCTACGCCCATTTGATCTTATCATAACTTGATTGCACCTGCAGACTCTTTCCAACAGTCTCAGGCACAGATGCCAGCACTTAGAACATGAGCACATATCTGTGTGAGAGAGAATTCAACCCATAAAATATGCAAAGTGACTCACCAGGGGAGCCAGTAAAAGCAGGAGAGAAAGCCCAACAGGGCACAGAACCCAGCTAAGGGAACAGTCACAAACAATAATGAAATATGAGTATATCCCAAAAAAGAATTAATAAATTTGAAGATGGGGTGAAAAATTAAAGAGCAATGTGTTTCTTATCTTTTATCCACAGCTCTATGTGTTTTACAAGCTTGATGAAAGCTCAGACAGAAGAAAAAGAACCACACCTTCCAAAGGGTCAGAAGTTAGGGAGTGCTGTCAATGCCTTGGAGTTCCACTGTGCGTTCCCCTATGGCCCTCAGACTCAGTTTGGATAGTGAAATGAATCAGGCAAAGGTAGAGATCAAGATCCTTAACAAAACATCTAACTCATAATTAACAAAATCCTCCCGGTTACTGAAAGAGTTCGGAAGAGAGTTCAAAAGGGACTCAGATGGATCACTGGGAAGTGGGGAATTTATTAGAAAAGTTACCAAGGCATAAACAGATGGACAACAGCATGGCCGGGTCTTAGAAGAGAGTTCAGAGATAGACAGCATGGGGGAGAGAGGGTTCACATGGTAGAAATCAGGGTCTCTTCTTATACCTTTCTGAGGGGGGGTTGGTTTCACAGAACAAACCTGCAGCCAGACACTGATTCACTGGGCAAGGGGCAGGGAGGGGGGTGTGAAGCAGGATGTGAGGTCATCAAAACCCCTTTGATATAAACTCACTTCCCAGGAAGAGATCCTGGCATCTAGAAGTGTGTCCGCTAGGGAATCAATGACAGACGATGTCTCAGTAGGGTGTCTGTGCTATCCGTGGGAGGGCAACAGGGGCTGGATTTAATAAGACACTAGTATAGTTACTCCCGTGTAGCCCTGAAGTCAATAGCACACTAACAATAGCAACCATTAGCATATATTATATTAGTATATTAGTATATATATATATATACATATATACATATATATATTAGTAATATATTATGGCTTGTGAGATGTAAAGACAACAAATGCAGCTGAACTCTATGGCTTACTACAGAGGCAAGATCTCAAGCACCTTCGTAGACAGACTGAGCAGTGCTTACAAAGTGCATATTGAGGGAAGCACACAGGAGCCGTGGCTAGATAAAGATGAAATGAGTGTTTTTCTACTGGGCTGATAGAATTTAGATGGTCTTAAATGAGCAACAACACTGCACCAACTTTATGTATTAGGCAACAGTCCAAGCATGTCACTCTTTCTGGAATTTCAGAACTCAATCTTTTGTGTCTGAGGCAATCTTAGCATGCAGCAAGATCCATGTCATCACTGTAAAAAAAAAAAAAATGCCCACTCACTGTGTAGACTGCAGCCAAGCAAGGTGACAAAGCCCTTTAATCCCAAAATTCAGGGGGTGAGGCAGGCAAGTCTCTGAGAGCCTGATCAACATAATGAGTTCCAGGACAGCCAGGGATTCCTAGTGAGCTTGTATTCAGAACTCTCTAGAATCTCACAGATATTACAAGACTCCAAAGCATCTTTGAGCAGCTCTGCCTGTTTTAAACTTCACAGGCATGGTCTACTGCACTCCTTCAGGACTGTTCTAGTTCAGCACACTTCTCCCTGATGAAGGAAAGGCAGGCATGCTGGACTGCACCTGCCTGGGCACAAGGCTACCGAGGGATGATGCCACAGCTTATCTCCAGCAACCTGAGAGAAAGACACATGCCATCAGAAGACTGGGGCCTTGTCAGAGGACCACTGTGGGTCCAGCTGCACCATGGGTCACAGCAGTAGTTACATGCTTTCAACTTGGTTTAATTGGAGCTTAGCATCCCAGGGCTGAGCAAATGCTGCTGGAGCAGGGCACAGAACTGTAGCTTGAACCCACTGAGAAAACATAAAACAAGGCTGCACACAGAGAGCAAGGGAAAAGAAGCAAGTAAACAAACTTAGAGCCAAAATGAAATATGTCTAAAGGATTCCCAGGTGGATTTTCCTGAAGCCAAGAAACAGAAACATCCTCACATGCTCGGTTCACAAGACCGAGTGAGACTCTCTGACTTCAAAGTTCTTTCTCTTACAACTGGAAGCACAACACACACACACACAACACACACACACACACACACTCACACACACACACACACACACACTCACACATACACACACACACACACTCACACACACACTCACACACACACACTCACATGCAGCAGAAGAGCCTCCCATGCTGAACCTCTCTTACCTTCCAGAGCTCGGGGGACCCTTCTACAAGTTTCGCTTTCCTGTGACAGTATTTTAGGGCCAACTGCAAGCACTCTGTTCCAAATTCCAAGTCATAGTCACTACACTGGTAACAAAGGAAAAAAGAAACAGACATAGAGGACTTAACAAACTATAACACAATTGGAACAAACAAAGCAAAACATAACAAAAAAAGCCTTTTATTTTACAAATGAGTAAACTATGAAAGGAAGTGCTCAGAGAATTAGCAAATGGGTTAATTATCTGGTTGTATTATAGAATAATCGTTCTTATGTCCTAAAAATGAAATAAAGCAATGAGCAAACAGGAAAGTTTAAACCATCACAGAGAGCTGGGCTCCCGGGATGTCTTAGACTAGAACAATATTTCTTTCTGTTGCTCATCTGAAAGTAGGGCTGAGGAATTTCCACGTCAGAAATCTTCCTTTAATAAACATACATCTGTAAAATCCAAATCCCCATCTTCCATTTATAACATGATATTAAGCCATCACAACTATTATTCATTTTAATATCTGGAATATCAATATATCATTCTTTTTTTTTTCTGGAGCTAAGAACCGAACCCAGGGCCTTGCACTTGCTAGGCAAGCACTCTACCACTGAGCTAAATCCCCAACCCAATATATCATTCTTAAAACATTTGTATCTTTGTTTCTAAACACAGACATGGTTCAGGCTTTCACTATATAGAAAAACAAAAATTTCCCAAACACAGTAAAACATACATAAATTTAGGTAGAACCAGCAAAACCACTAAGCAACAATATAATTCACTGAAGCTCTGAATAATGTACCATCTACATAAAGATAAATAACACATGAGTCATGTCCTCAGAGGAACTTCAGTCTAGCGGGGAGGCTGACTTCAGAAACCGGCAACAGGATGTCGTCTGCACACTGGGAGCTTATCTACAGGAAATGCACTGGGAAAACTACCTGACTTTAGTTTAGGAAGGGCCTATCAGAGGCAACGGTCTCTGGTCTCCAGCAGAAAGACTAACTGTAAGATGAGGAACAACATCAATCAAGTGAAGTCTTGACAAGGTAAGAGCATCAAGGCATTTTTATTTCCCAAGTTTATGTGTGAGGATGCACCTGAGTGAGAATACACCTATGCATGTGTGTGTGTGTATGTGTGTGTGTGTGTGTGTGTGTGTATGCACCTATGTGTGAGGATGCACCTGTGTATGAGGATGCACCTGTGTGTGAGGATACACCTATGTGTGTGAGGATGCACCTGTGTGTGAGGATACACCTATGTATGTGAGGATGCACCTGTGTATGAGCATACACCTATGTGTGTGAGGATGCACCTGTGTGAGCATACACCTATGTGTGTGAGGATGCACCTATATGTGAGGATGCACCTATGTGTGAAGATTCACCTATGTGTGTGAGGATGCATCTATGCATTTATGTGTGTGTGTGAGGATGCACCTATGTGTGAGCATGCACCTATATGTGAGTGTGCACCTATATGTGAGGGTGCACCTGTGTGTGAGGATGCACCTGTATGTGAGGATGCACCTATCTGTGTGAGCATGCACCTATGTGTGAGAATGCACCTGTATGTGAGGATGCAGCTGTGTGTGATGATCATGGGACACAGGCGTACAGATGGGTGATGGAGATCCGAACTCCAGTCCTTATGTTTGTGTGACAAGTACTTTACCCACTGAGCCACCATGTAAGGGGAACAGCAACAAGGCACAATAATAAATACAGTATTCGGCACAAATTCCAAAGTTATTTTATCGTCCTGGAAGATGACAAAATCCTAACTGTAGTAGCCTTAGAAATTAATGAAAAAAAAGCCAAATATGCAAAGTCTCTATTTCACCTGAACAGTTACAACTCACATCTTCTATTTTTATGTGCTACATCATAGAATTTCAAGGAATGTTTAAATGCACTATCAGAAGTTACATTTGATAAGTTAAGATGAATGCTGGTAGACCTCTGCTTTATACTTTCAACATTTTTACAATAATATCTGGTACTATGTGAGATGTCTACAGAGGGAAGAGCTATCCCATGATTAAGTTCACATAATAACAAATAACAACCTTGACTTTCCCTGACTCATGATACTACAACAAAGAATAAAAAAGAAAGAATGAACATTCCCTAGCCAGCCTTGCTGATGCTCACAAAATGCATAATGAGAAAAGTCTGTAGGATGAGTTCCTTCCTGTCTGCCTCCCGTCATGCTGTGAAACACACCAGATGGTGTGCTCTTGGCTATGCCATAGGTGAGTCTGTGGAAAACAGAAAAATACAATGCAAATATTTATGAAATTTATTCAGGAAAAGAGGCTGGGCTTTCTTGGAGACAAGTCTGGACTTATCAGTATAGAGATTAATATTATAACAGTAATGGAGCTTGAAGACATTTTATAATAAAACTTTTCTTTAAAAGTGAGTTCAGAACTCTGCAGTCAGTGAAAAAATCTGAATGTCTGCTATTCAAAATATTAAGGGAGAGATTCTTTTTCCTAAGACATGGAAAATTACAAGATATGATACACATATTTGAGCAAAGGAAAGATAGAGAAGTACCAAAGGGCAGCTCTGTCCTTCAGTCTGTCAGAGCTGCAGTCACAGGCTGAGGAAGGAACTTTTGACCTCAGAAAAGTTCTGCTTTCCTATGAGAGCAAGGTCGCATGTCCTGGCTCATGCATATCCATCTGCAAAGGGAAGAGCCACTGCTGGTCAATGAGGACACAAGGAAAACCCAGGTGGAGAGCTTGGTCCCTTCCCTCTGGTAACACTGGTGGAACTTTTAGACTATACAACTAATGGAAGGGGTGTGCCTTGAAGGAGATATGGAACTGTAGTGTCTTCTCCTTCTTTATTTCCAGACCCCATGAGATGAGCAGCTCCCTCTGCCCTGTGTGCCAGAGATTTAACCACCTGTCCATAGCCCCAGAGCAAAGGAGGCAAGAGGCCACAGACCAAAAGCCACTAAACCATGAGATAAACATTTCCTACAGGTAAGTCATTATATCATGTATTTGTCACAACAGAAAGTGGACTAATATTCTCCATACTTGGCCTGTTAATCCACAGATGTGAAGAGAAGGACCACCACCCAAATCATGGCCAAATTAATTAAAACAAGTTTTATTAGTGTACTCAGGCTTCCTCTCACTAAGGCAGAGTTCAAGAGATCAGCACTGGGTGTGGGAAAGATTAGGTTTCTATAGCTCAGAAGTAAGGGATTTCCTAATGGGAGATTTGGTGGGGAAATAAGTGGGGGGGTCACAGAAGCAGAACATAAGCATAACAAGTTGGTCATAACAACCTTCAGAAACAAAGGCTGCAAGGCGGTCACAACAACCAAGGTATAGTTACCATTTCCTGGAACAGGTAGTACAGAACCATTTGTGGCTAAGGTTACAGGTGTGGCTAGCTTAATCTTGAAAATCAGATATTTAATCATAAATAGGAACATTTACTATAAGATGGCTTTTAAGTCCAAGATGAAGGCAGGCTGGTTCATCAGGCCCTCTTCAGTAACCCTCTCCCCGGGAAGCTCTCACATACACATCTAGCTTTCTGCCTATTGGTTCCCATTGCTGACCACTTCAGCCATTAAAACCCTGCACATATTAATCTCATACACTTTCAGTTCCCAGCAAAGTAACCCCATCATCCTAGCCATGTCCGACTTGGCTACACTTGCTCTCTGTCTGCTATTTTCTGACTTCCCACATATGCTTATGCTTCTGAGATAACCACAGTTACTGGGTAAAAGATAAATAGAACTTTGGCAATGTTGTAGTTATGGAGGGAGGGGCAGGCACTTCTGTGCATGTATGATGAGTCCTCGGTCTTTTCATGAGCCTGAGCCTCTGGACTGTGGACTCATCAGCTGAGTCCTCTGAGCTACAGGAGTTGGGCCAGAGTTGGTTATTTCACCTCTCCATTGTGTTAGTTGGACTTTCTCATTGACATCACCAAGTAAGACCAACTTAAAGAGATTAATTACTTTGCTCAGTTTCAGGTAGGAAGGGCATGGCAGAGCATCTCACATTATGATGGACAGGAAGGAGAGAATTAACAGAAAGGAGCCAGAGCATGATGTAGTTCCACAATATATACTACTTCCTTCAACAAAGGCTCACCTCTCACAGTTCCACCACTTCTCAATACTCTATTCAAATTTTGAATGCATCAATGAGCTTACTAAATTTCCTAAATGCTGTTCAATTACCAAATTTCCTAAATGCTGCTCAATTCGGTCAAGTTGACAACCAAGATAAACCGTCAGTCATGCTGATCAGGCTCAGGCTCTCTTGACACCACTTACCAGGAAAATTTCTGCTCTGGTAAGTTTTGATTCTGTATTTATCTATTTGTCTTTCCAAATTAGTGACAATGATGTGACCTATTACCTCACATTTCTCAATGATGGAAGAAGTGCTTGTTCCACTTTTACACATGCTATGATGGAGCAACAGCTTCTGAGCTCCTTAAAGAGGACCACATGTACTTTTGAGGAGGCTACAAGAGACGATAGTCTATAAAAGTGGAAGAGAAACATGAGGCAAGAAAAGACATGTAATATGGTAAGTCTATCTACACAAAGGATGAGAAAAGGAATTCCAGGACAGGAGTGAAAAAGGAATCCCAGCCATAACTCTGCAGGAGCAGAATGAGAACAGATAAGAGGCTCATCATGAAGAGTATCTGTGGGAGGTCTCAAATAAATAGAATGCTTCTAGATTTGAGAATTAGACATCAGGATTGGCACGAAGCTGTTTCATTTTTGTGATGTTTCCCATGTATGCACTTTCCTGTGACTACTTCTTGCCTCAAAGAATGTAGCATTTATGTAGTATATTGTGCTATGCAGGGGGAAAGTGCTATATTTCCTAAAAACAAGTGCTTACTAGTAGGAAGTGTAGTTTTATTTCAAATATAGATATTTCATACTTTCAGAAAACCAGCCTAATGTTCCAGTTATAAGCTACAGAGAAAATAAAATTTAAACACCCAAATCTAAAAATCATACCTATGCATTGTTACTCTATCATACAATTTTAAATCTGGCTAGCAGTATAAAAAAACAGAGGATATTAATTTTCACACATGCCAATCAACTTGTTCTTATAATTACTATCTCTAAAGTGATGTACAAACTGTGCACACTAAAACTTATAGCAAGCCCCTTCACAGGTTTGATGTAAATAATAGAAATGCAGCCATGCTGCAGTGAATACGAGGCACTGTGGCCAATTGAGAGCATAGATATTGGGAACATACAGACCTAGCTTCCACCTGTGGAAGGTTTCAGACTAGAGACAGACTAATCTGTCCCCTAGTGTCTTCAATTTGATGAATAGTGACTATGAGTTAAATGAGAAAAAACATTACAGTAAGTATGAGACATCTGTCGAGTGATTACTGGTAACAAGTTCTATATGTGGTCTAACGAATTATCTATGATAAATTAAAGCCCCAAATCTGGGGTTTGAAAAGCTGTCAGGAGCTGATCAGTCCCCATCACTGGTTAGGCAGAGCTTTCTTTTCTCTGCAGGGAGACTGGAAGTGAGCCTGACAATGTAGGCAGGAAGGCCATCTTTACCCTTTACTTTCCTTTATGCTTAATGTCTGCTCAGAAAAGAGATTTGTCTACTATGTCACAAACAGCAAGACTTCCTTCTTTCCATGGCAGAAAACATTCCAGTGCTTATGAATGAGTGTAATTGTGTTTTCCTTATTTATTCATCCATCGATACGTATTTCAATATTCCCCATCTCAGCTGCCATGAAGAAGGCTTCAGGGGACATCAGTATAGATATTTCCATGCACTGTCCTTAGCTGTGCATTTGGAGCAGGGCTGCCAGGCCGGAGGTTCTGTTTATAATCTTTAATATTTTAAGGGAACCAGATCATTTTCAGTAATGGTTGCTTTGGGTCACATTGTCACCAACAGAGTCCGAGAATTCCCCTCTCCGAGAACACTTGCCTCTCCCTGACTTTTTGATAGCGGCTATCCTAGAATATGTGAACTGACTTGTCTTCATATGAACAACTAATTTCTATTATAAACCTGAAGACTTCCCTTTTGGAACTCTTTGGAGTGTTCACTTCTAATAGCAATCTCTAACTTGAACCCCTAACTCATTATACCTCTTACTCCCCAACACTGAACCCTCCTGGTTACCTCACTGGGGCTTCAAGCTCATGAAACCAATATTTGCTCTTTATTGGAAAAATCACCATTTTCTTAAATCATGGTTAAATGCCTGAAGAGATTTATTACCAGGATCCCAGCGTCCTTGTTCTGCTATCCTAATAGTAGATGTTCTTTATAAACTTAGCTCACAAATTAGCCATGTTGCAATCAGCTTTCTTAGTTGGTAGTTTATACATTGATCATGTACATGTGCACATGCTATTAAAACCCAAATATCTGCCAGGCATAATGGTACACACTTCTAATCTTAGCACTCAGGAGCAGAGGCAAGCAGAAATCTGTGAGTTTGAGACCAACCTAATCTACATACGGAGCACAGATCATCCAGGGCCACACTGTGAGACACCGTTAAAACAAGAAAAAGAGAAAGAGAACCAAAAGTCTGCTGCAAGGCTTAATGTGAAAACAATCCACTCATCTTGTAGAATATTACTTTAAGGTGTGTTAGATTTGTTTATGCTGTGGGATACTTGTTTAATGATGCAAAGGTGTGTTGCATTCTTTTATGTTGTATTTGTTTAACTCTGTGAAGCTGTGTTACTGTGCCTGTCTAAAACACCTGATGGGCTAATAAAGAGCTGAATAGCCAATGGTGAGGCAGGAGAAAGGATAGGTGGGGCTGGCAGGCAGAGAGACTAAATAGAAGGAGAATCCTGGGAGGAAAGGAAGAAAGAGAAGAGAGAGGAGGACTCCAGGGGCCAGCTACCAAGCTACACAGCAAGTCACGGAGTAAGAAATAATGAAAGTTATACAGAAATAGAGAAATGTAAAAGCCCAAAGGAGAAAGATAGAAAGGATAATTTAAGAAAAGCTGGCTAGAAGCAAGCCAAGCTAAAGCCAGGCATTCATAAGTAAGAATAAGTTTCCTCCGTGTGTTTATTTGGGAGCTGGGTGATGGGCCCCCCAAAACACCAAGAGCCAAAGAACAAAAGAGCAAAAACAATCAAGAACAATTCATCCCCCTATAACTAACTTTGTCTTCCATACAGGCTGTAAACGCTAGTCTAGTATTTAGTTCTATGTTTAACAGTCAATCTTTGCCCAGTTACACATATGCAGAAAATCTGTGGTCAGTTACAATAAACTTGTTCATGACACAGTTGTAGGGTGGCAGAGCTCTGATTCCTCTGTTTCCTCTTCTGGCTTAGACTGGAGGGGCAGCAGCTGTGGACTGTCTTCCTGTGGCTGTAAGAGCAGCACAAGAGGACAACCCAGGACTGCCGGCACACTGTCAGCCTCCACCCATTACATCCAGCAAAACCCCTCTGCCCAGTGCAAATCAGGCAGACAAGTACACATTGAGAATGAGACGCTTTGCCCAGAAGGTTCATGGCAACGGTACAAAGGCAAGGCACTGTTTCCAGAAGACGGTGACTCTACTCTGGTTGTATGATTTACCTACCACACAATGCTTCTAATTAATATACCTGTGATGTGACCTTTTGGTTTTTCTTTTTTATTCATTCTCTTTTGAACAACACCAAAAACAAGAAAGAACTTTCTCTCTTTTCCTCACCACAGTTCACAGCCGTACTTTCCACTCCCATGATTTCAACAGTGTAGTTTTGATCTCACCAGCACTGACTAGGCGAACCTTTCTCACAGCTAAACACATAATGCTAAAAGTTACTTTCCTGGATAAATGTGCTTGCCCTAGAATCCAAGCTTGTCGTTTGTTTTATGTGGTTAGGTTTCTATGTGCTTATAACTCATTCAATACTGCACACTTGGCTACTCACACCCACATCTACTCTCGAGATATACTAAGACTCATGAAAAAGTCACCCTTGGAATCTTCTACTCTTTTCAACAGAGACCATTGTACTTTCTGCCAATTCCATAGGAACTGTTCTCAGAATACCACATACCATCCCAGGGACATTCATGATCTCTCTGTCTTTCAGCCCAGCCCTGTGTTTGCTGTGCAGTCTTCTTTTTTTAGGTGACCTATTTTCCCAAAACAAATCCTCCAAGAACTTCCTATGGAAAGATTGCACAGAGATGTTTATGAAAATACCTCAGACTAGTATGTTCAGGAATTTCCTCTTAAATTGGACAGATTGCACAAATAAAACCATTCCAAAGACAGAAAGAAAAGCCACAGAGATGCTAGCTGCTGAGACCAGGAGCAGGGGCTTCCTCGGTCAGCAGTCAGCATGCACAGGTTCTGGAGTCACTGTTGGGAAGGCACCGTGGCCCTCCACTGCAGCAGCCTGGGTTCTCCTCTTCACACTCCTCCCTCCCAGAGCTGACTTCTTTGTCAACTTCTTCTCATAACCGTGCACTGTGTTCTCTTTCCTCGGCTCGTAAACTTGGGGAGTTCTTTGCTTGCCTCCAGTTGCTGGGAACTTTGCCCTCTTACATCTACTGAGTCTCTGCCATTAATTCACCTTTCCAGCTAATTTTCTTTTATTATTGGCATTCCTCCTGTTCTTGATCTTAAGGATTTATGACAGCTTTTTTTCCTTTCTATTCCCTTGAATGATGTTTAAGTTGTGAGTAAAATGATATAAATTGTCCAGTCCACTACCAGTACCTAGAAACAGAAAATGTGTACATACTAATTACATATATATTCCAAATTGTCTTCTACAAAGATGGCTTCCCCTCATATGGTATGCAATTGTAGCAGATTTTTAAACAGAAAGTAAATGAATTTGACTCATAGGGATTCAAAACCTCTGGAAAAAAATGTATTATGTATAATGTGATTATTTTTCTGGGAAAGGAAGGATTTCTTAATTTTCAGAGGCTCTACAACCCTCCTCCCCAAAAATAGGTTAGAAACTATTGTTTTATGGTAATCATGTAATGGTCCATGGCTACAAATAATCTGATTATACATCCTTCCATCCATGACAACATTCAAATTACTATTGCAGTGGGGCAGCCTGGGAAGTCTGCCCAACAGGGAACAATATATACATCAGAGTAAAGCTAAATCAAAGGCATGCATGCACAGGTTTCTCATTCTGTCATTGGAGGAGCATGCTCACAATATCCAAGTATTAACCAAATAGGCCAGTCTACAATTAGGTAAACAATGAACACCTGCATTCAATTTATCATCTCAAAATCAAACCTGAAGCATTTTGCATACATTTACATTGCTTGAATTATGCAATGCTGCTTAGAGTTGCATGAGACAGTTATCCAAGAAGCTTTGTTCTTCTATCAGATCATCTTCTGAGTAAACAGCCTCCAACTGTGTCCATACGAGGTTGATACAGAAACACCCCTCACTGTATGAGAAGTAAAAGCACAAATGATGTGGATAAGCACAAGATTTCTTTTTGGGTAGGAAATTTTAAATGAGTTTACACAAAGCATTTGCAAAGGCTTTTAAACACCTAGTATTACAAAAAAAAAAAAAAACTATCAGATTATTCCAAATCTTGGCAAGCCTACACAGCCAATGTTCAATGTGAGTAGCAATCCCATCCATAGCTGTCAGTTCAGCAATGCAGAGACTTTTAATTTTTTAAATGTATGGATCCAGATAATTAGAACAAGGTAGTATTATGGGAAACAACTTCACTGGTAATAGGTAATACTGAAATTGCACTTTTAGCCCTTCCTGTTGACTTTCACGACCAAATACTGTCAAAAACAATAAAAAGCAAAAATGTCAGTGGACTGTTTGACTCTCATTTATCTTCTTGGGTAAACTACTCAAAAGTTAGACAATAAAATCAAAAAATGAAATAGTGGCCTAAATTACAAGCCATTAATCTTATGTGGCAATGAATTATCTAATATGTGTAAACAACTTAAGGAAAACAAAACCCTTATCACCATCTAACCACAAAGATAAGAAAGATTTAAATTCTTGCAAGAACTGTCAGAGAGCTTTGCCACAAGCGCATCAAAGGAGCCTAAAGAGCTGAAATGAGCCCAAGACATTCAGAGGAGGGACAGCCCAGGTCTAGAGTTCGTTTCTAGACCTGGCAGCAGGACCGGCCCCACCACTCGAGAGCAGACAATGCATAAAGCCAGTCTGCTGGGATGGCTGGTGGTCCAAAGGTCTGAGTCACCTGCAAGGCACAGTCACACTCACAGGCGGTCGAAAACTTATCTCCAACTTCAAAGTGAGAAATATGGGAAAGAATAACTGGAGACATTGGATAACACTGCTCACTGACGACGCAAATATTCATGGGAAATTTCCCAGGCAATATGCCGAGAAGAATAAGTAAGGCTGAGAGGGGTGAGTAGGTAGGAAGCACACAGGCACATATAAAATGAGGAGCTCACTGTCTTAGTGGCCACATGCCACACATGGAGAAGCCAAACAGAGCCACCCATGATCTTGTTACACATCTTTCTTTCATTCAACTGATACATCCTAACTCATAACAAATGCAAATTTAGTGCAATCAGAACTATAACAATCTGCATTAATCCCCAACAGACATTATCCTAAGTCTTTTCCTAAACAAAACTATGGTTATAAAATTATTTTTCCTACTTTCTGCACAGCTTGACCAGGAGTGTCTTGCTGATCTTCTCCTTCAAGTAACACTTGGCCCCTTCTTCCTGCTCCCTAGGTTTCATCTCACCTGGTGTCTGGAGAACTATCCTACAAGTCTTCCATACTGCAAAGTCCCTCACCATCAACTCTCCACTAAATGTGACCCATGAAACTCAGCTTCTGCCAAATGCTGTGGCCGCTCTGCTTAAAAAACACCTTTTCTTTATTCTGTAAGGTCTATGTTCTTCTAACAAGACAGATACCATAACAGAGGAAGAATTAAATCCACTTAAACACTAGGCAATCAGGCTGAACACTAATAAAATAAATCTTTTAAACAATAAAATAGAACGAAGGATATAAATGTGAATGAATTTCAAAATTCTTACTACAGCAAGCAAGACAGATTGTAAATCCATGAGTTCATTGATATGGCTTATTTATTTATTTATTTATTTATTTATTTATTTATTTATTTATTCTTTTTGAGACAAGTTCTCTCTACATAGCACTGGCTTTTCACTATGCAGACCAGATCAGCCTCAAATTCACAGAGATTCTGATGGGGAATGTCTTTTCGTATGCTGTGAAAATATTTTGCTCTGTTTGGTTGATAAATAAAGTTGTTTGGCCAATGGTAAGGAAGAATAGGGTTAGGTGGGACATTCTAACTAGAGAGGAGGAAAGAGAAAGGCAGAACAAAGGATATGCTCCCAGCTGCCACCATGAGAAGCAAGATGTAAAGATACCAGTAAGCCACAAGCCACATGGCAAAGTATGGATTTATAGAAATGGGTTCATTTTAAGATGTAAGAGCTAGCTAGCAAGAAGTCTGAACCATTAGGCCATATAGTTCGTAATTAATATAAGCCTCTGTGTGTTCATTTGGGTCTGAGCGGTTGTAGGACCACGAGGATGCAGAGCCAGGTGGGCACAGGAAAACTTTCAGTTACAAGATTCACCTGCCTCTGCCTCCCAAGTGCTAGGATTAAAGGTATGCGCCAACATGCCTGGCCTTGATATGGCATTTTAGAGTAAACTACAGAGACAAAAACCAGACTGGTGGTGTCCAGGATCAAAGGGCGGTGAAAGGGAGCCAAGCACAGGGGGCACAAGAGGCATGAAGCTCTTTGTCAGGTGTACTTTGTTGTAGTTTTCAGAGCTACACGCTTTGTGATGCTTACCAAGAAATTTGAGTTCTACTTTCATATAGAGTGTGTCCCAGTGAATCTTAAATACAAAAATATCATTTATAATAACAAAAAACAAGCTACCCTATAATAAATTTAACAAAAGAATTTTAAGGCTTCTTGAGAGTTGAGTTTAGTGTAAATGTATTTTTAATTGAAAGAGATTTGACTATTCATAGATGCTATATTAGAAATACCATAGTTCATCCTCAAATCACCCTCAGATAAATTACAAATAAAATAAATAATCCTAATGTATTCTTAAAAATTGTAAAAATCTAAACCCTAAAATTTATATAAGAAATAAAGCCCTAAAATCCCATAGTACTATTAAATAAGAATCAGTCAATATAACTTCCTAAATATTTTATTGCCAATAAGTTATAAATTACAATTGACATATTCTTTGCCTTGTGCCTATTGCCATAATAGTATCATGTTATAGCAAGTAGGATACCTTGCTAAAAAGAACAAATCTCAAGGGAACTTGATAGCAGAAAAGGATACATATAGTTATAAATATCTGACAGCTGGCATTACAAGTAAGTGGGAAATTAATGAGGACTTATTCTTCAAATTGTATTGGCTAAATTGGTTATTACTATACAACTTTTTATCTGTACTCAAATCAAGGATAAAAGTTTAGAAAAAATTATAGTGGAGAATATTTTTTTGCCCTCAAAGTGGAAAGTCTCCAAATACAAAGTCTCCAAGACTCTCAAAAATCCACAAAATTGAAAAAACCAAAGAGAAGGAAGTTAATTGTTCCACCTATAACAAAGAATTCATTCAGAATATAAAAGGGACTCTAAAGAGTCAATAAAGAATAAGTCAGCATAAAACTAACAGAGTGTGCAGGGATGGCTCATCAGGTAAAGGCACTTGCCACAAAGTCTGATGACCTGAGTTTCTCCCTAGGACCCACAGGAGAGACTTGATGAGCACACACCATCTCCTAATCGACACACACATGCCCATGGTACACATGTGCCCACATGCATACAGAAACATAAACAAATAGATGTAGCTATTTTGAACAAGTATGGAGGCACACGCCTTTAATCCTAGCACTTGGGAGGCAGAAGCAAATGGGTGTCTGTGAGTTTGAGGTCACACTGGTCTACAGAGTAAGTTACAGGTCCAATAGAGCTACAGAGTGTTCTCTTGTCTAAATAATAAGCAAACAAACAAACAAAACAAAATCCAAATTGTCCACTTATATCTAAATCTAAAGTAATAATTATACATGAAACAAAAAAGAAACTCATACATGAAATGCTATTTAACTTATACTGGAATAGAAAGTTTGAAGACCTCACTGACATCGACATCACCACTTGGAAAACCCTTCTGCCTCTCTAATAAATTTAAATGTATACACATTGTAGACAAAATTCTCTCATAGATATGTCTCCTATATATTCCATAAAAACCCAGGAGATATACATATAGGTCTGTTGTAGATAATATTCACATCAATGACTTTGCTATGTGACTATAATCCTACTAAGTACGGATGCTTTCACTGACCTTTGACTTTGTGTATGGCCAAAGGATAAAAATATGAATGCTGAGGTGTACCTGTTCAATATCTAACACTTGAGCGTCCTAGCTCATGTTTGCACCTGCCTGCCTGTGTCTCTACTAGTCTCTATCACATCACATTCTCTCTAGAAAGGCGTGATCTAGGATAACCTTGCCATTTGCAGAGAGAAGCATGCAAACTTTCTTTTAGGCAAACTGATGAGAACATCAGTACCTAGAAATCCTTTGTTCATAACAATGACCCCTTATGGGCTGTATCTGCTCTGTTTGAAATTCTCATCTCTGGAAACCTAAAAATAGGACCTTTCTTAAAAACAATGATTTCACAAAGGCAAACAAGTTAAAATTAAGTCATTAGGATGGTCCCTGGTCCAATCACCATGTCCTTTTAGAGTGGCAAATTTTAGACAGAGACGAACACACAAAGAAGAAAGACACACACTAGATAACAAAAGTGCTGCATCCACGCACCAGGAGAGGCACCTGCCGGCAACAGCTGGGAGCTGGTAGAGACACGTACAACTTGTATCCTGGTGCCATCCAGGAGAGCAAGCCTATACCAGGTTAGACTCTCAGGCTCCAGAAATGAAGCACTGTAACTTTCTGCTTTTACTAAGCCACTCTGACGATTTTTTGAAACATAAGAAACTAATATATGTATTACAAAGCAAAACAAAATAGTAACAAGAACACTGAAAACTTAAATTCCTACCTGGCATTAAGAGGTAAAGAAACTGAAAGGGAAAAATCATGTAGTGGCACAAATAAAAATGCTCCACATAACATGACAGGTAGAAAATATTTCTAATGAACTCATAAATTTGGACATGATGGCTTCCAGGTGTTCCCTATATCTACACCCTCAACGACATAGCTTTACATCTCTCCCCACAAAGGTAGGTATGAAACCTATGTCTCTATACTGATGATAAGGACAGAAAAAAAAAAAAGGCAGAAATGACAGTGTTCCAATTACACAGTTGGTTTTGGGAGAGCTTGCACACTTTTGTCCACGCCAGGCCATACCTGTAAGAACAAGCCTAAACAACCCACTGGTCAAAGAAAGATGATACAACAGGCCTGACATGTCCACACTTGCATTTTATTTATTTGTTTATTTATTTATTTAGAATAGAAAAAAGCAAGTTAAAATTTATTTTGAAGCACAAAAGACATCAAATAGCCAAAGCAACCCTACATAAAAAGATTAATGTTGATGGTTTCACAAAACAAATTTCAAAATACACTATGGAGCCACAGTAACAAAATCAACATGGTATTGGCTTTAAAACATACCCATTGGACTAGAAGGAACCATTCAAATATAAATTTTTATGATAAAGGTTTATGATTTTTATGATAAAGGTGCCAGGTAATTTGTAACTATTACACTAAGCTAGGGAGCATAAATAAAAGATATATAGATTGAGAAAGAAGACATTTTTTATATTTGTAGAATACTGATTATGTAGATAATCCCAATGAACCAACATAACATATATGTTAGTATATACGGCAAATTAATAGGACACAAGAAAGCAGGACACCTTGCACAGCCTTGATGCAGGGGGAGAGGCTTGGTCCTGCCTCAACTGAATGGACCAGGCTCTGCTGACTCCCATGGGAGTCCTTGCCTTGTCAGAGGAGGGAATGCAGGGTGAGATTGGGGGAAGAGGGCTGGGGGAGGGAGGAGGGAAGAGAGGAGGATCTGTGGTTGGTGTGTAAAATGGAAAAAAATCTTCATTATAAAAAATAAATAAATCCTAAATGTTTTATTAAGCTTATATGTAATATTATACACTCTTTGGCATGATTGTATTATATTTTTAGTTTTGGTCTTTGTATGTAGAAATATGATTGCTTTCTTGTGTCCTATTACTTTGCCGTATACACACTTGCATTTTATAGAAGCTAACTGTACCAATGGGCAATCGTCACCGAGTGGGAGGACCGAGGGAGCTAACAACCACTGGCATAACAAAAGATCTGATATTCTGTTTTCTGGAAAAGTTGTTTCAAGTTAGGCTAAACTATACAGAATTTAATAAACAATCAAATATTACAACCATAGAAAAGTAATAAGCTACAAATATATTGAATAGAAATAACAAAAACTACAAAAAAGAACAAGTCACAGGAAAATAGTACCAGTGTAATTCAATCCATAAAAACATCAAAAGTAAGGAAATTTTCAAATAAACAGAGGAGGGCAAGGAAATTAAGAGAAAACAGAAGCCATGTGAGAAGAGGGGACCACAAACCAGAACAGGAATAAAAATAGGCAAGAGCACACAGCATGGCGCATGAACGTGAGCTAAATGTGTGTGCTTTATCTTTAGAGGAATTCACCAAATGTACAAATACCAGCTAAGAAATGTATCATGCCCCTTCACGAACAGAAGCCTTTGTGGCTGGAACAGGCGTAGGACCTCATACCCTTCCCCCACATGGCACACAGAGGTGCAGACTGGTGTGGAAGTAGTTGACAGTTACAGGTCAGGGTTGTCTGAACACTGGAAGCTTAAGAAGGAACATATGGCTTCTTCATGTAATTCTTCTCTAATGTTTATCAACACATATGTGTTACCATTTAATAATACTGTTTAATAGACATTAATATTTAATAAATGTGATTTAAATATTATTAATTATTCCATTAAGATTTAATATTCATCTTCTCTCACTGTTTATTGAGACAGTTCTTAAGTCTCTTTAGCGTCAGCAAGTTAGGTCATTCTATTTGCTCAGCTGTGATAAAGTAAAAGGAGCATGCAGACTCACAAGCAGGTCGTTTTACTCACTTCTCTGCATATTGTGTGTATTCCATGATGGAAGAGAAGAGCACACCAACTACCCACGTTATACTTGACTCTGGGCACTCACCTTGGTATAATTTGACTTCAACAAGACCCTGATGTTAAAAAGCTACCTTGGACCTTTTCACTTTAAAGGCAGCTGTCCATTGATATGGTTAACTTTTATAATATGCAAGGAAATCCTACATCAATATTAACAGACCAAGAGACTAAGCATACTCAAGATACACAGTCACCAATCTCATTATTCTTATGCAGTCCACCCATGATTGAACAGTGCAATATAAAATATAACAATTCAAATGTCATTTATCATTTCTAAGCTCAAAGAATGTGCTTGAAACAAGAGGTTTTTAACCTTTCCCTGAATTCATCTGTTCTCTTTCTTCTGAAACTTAGGTTATTTTATTTAATACTAAAAATGTTGGAGATATCGAGCATCCTCCCTTCCCTAACCCTAGCAGAATGCTGATGTCACAGCCCCTGGTTGATTTTAAGTGCCAAGCTTATTTGTTTACAGTAATTCCCTCCAAACTCGAATTCTATTGATTCTTCTTAGTGCTGTACAGCTGAGACCTACCTAGCCTCCCAACAGCCTGCTCATGGTTACTGGTTTAGAATCTAGATGAATCAGCTGCCAAAGAAAGTCGTTATTCATCCATCTGCAAAAAGCAAGAAGAGAATTTCCTAGTTGAGAAAGAGAGTGAAATAAATGTCATGCACTCCTTGGGGAAGCAGAGAGCAACACAGACTAATTGAAATCTCAAGGGATGAAGTGTCATGGATGAGGCAGATGGGAAATGGAAGAAACTAATTCATCAAAAGAAGAGTAACAAAAACCCTAGAAATAATTCTGCTCTTCTCTTGTCATTTGTCAACCAGTTGTGTTTTTTCAGTGGTTAACATCTTTCTTGGAAAAGAGTGAGGATCTGTTCCTTGGAAACACAAAAGTTAGGGAAATTCCATGGGCATTGGAAAATTCCGGGAAAAATAAGAATTATTAGCAAAGACCTGAAAATTCTCTGTGAGCATGAAGACTATGCAAGGTGAAGCATTGCCTGTGACTATTTGGAATGTGCCAAATTAACCAAAAGTCTTTCCCACACCACACTCTGCAGAAGCACTGTTCCCATTAGCAGGACATTTAAAGTCTTCAGAGTAGCAGCTCATTGCTGTGTGAACATTAATGGAAACTTCTACTAGAAACAATGGCTAAACATACAACATTATGACAAAAGGTTCCATGTTCAATATAAACTACATTGTGCCAAGGAACGTATCTACAATATATTCAAAATTAATAGAAATTATTTATTTTAGAACAACATAGTCAAAGTGTGTGTGTGCACTCGCCATGTGTATGTGTCTGTGCGTGTGTGTGCATGTCTGTGTGTCTGTGTGTGTGTAGATTTGCCAATATAATATGCCAAGGGATACTCTACCTAGTAACTACTCTCAAAAACTGTTTTATAGTCACAAGTAAGAGTATAACACTCTCCATATGGACTAGAATGTTGGTTTAGACTTTTGTGTCTGTGTTACATATGTACTTGAGGTTTCTTGGGGGCCTTCCACCATGTTTTCTGAAACAGGAACTTTTGCTGGCCTCAGGTAATCTAGCAAGCATGTCCCAGAGATCCTCCAGTCTCAGTTTCCTCTGAGCTGTACAAGTGTGCACTACTGCACCCAATGTTTTGTTTTTACTTAGATTCTAGCGATCAGCCCTAGGTCCTCATGCTGACACAGCAAACATGACTGGCATTACTGACTGATATGTCTCCCTAGCCCCTGTTTCAGTCCATTTTTGCTGCCATAACAAAGTATCTGATATTGGGCAGATAACATATGAAGAAAAGCCCACAGGCCATGGTTATGGTGGCTGGAAAGGTCCACAGAATTGTCATCCAAACAGGATGAAAAGGAAGTATGGCTGTGTAATATGGTAGAAAAGCAGAAGAAAATATAAATTGAAAAGGGGGCCACAAACATTGCATTTGAATTCATTCTAGCCACTCACTTTGAACAGAACTAACCCTGTCATAGAAGAACAGTATGGGCTCCTAGCCAAGGCAATGCTGCATGCCTTACTGGGGGCTCACCTCTCAAAAGCATCACACTGGGGGCCAACTTGCCAGTGCATGAACCTTCAGACACTTAAAACATCAACAAATCAAATCATGTGCTTTAAGATAGAAAAATATGCTCACATCAGAACAGCAGTGAGTTAGGAAGGTTAGGGGGCTTCTAAGGTTAAAGGTTTTCCATGCCCAGCTAATTGTCTGAATTGACTACATTCCCTTTCAGGTTTATAATCACTATTTCCTGAGTGACTGCATGCATTCCCTGCTATTGGATGTAAGCAACAGTATGTTCGCCTCATGAAATACTAATTATTATACAGACATCAGAAATGGGCCTGTGTTAACTACAAAATAAAAACTGAGGAGAGATAGCTTGCTGATTCATTTTCATTAAGAATATATAAAAAGAAATAAATGCATATGCTAAGGAAAAGAATCTCTTAAAACAGATGTCATTGTATCCAGGTAGATCATCTGTCCTGCACAGCCAACCACAAAGGTCTTCCCCCTCTAGGGAATCTTTATGTGAGCAAAACCTTTATAGTCATCAAGTCCACTGTGAGCTAAAATTGTTTTATTTTTATTTCTAGGCTATGGAAGGACCAAAAAAGCTGAAGCAATATTGCTGAGGGAGAAGGGATTAATTTATGTTAGATGCATTTCATAAAATCTTGTGTATATCATGCTCCAAGCAGAAAAAGAATAATCTTCATGCATATGTACTAGCAGTCGCCAACTCTCAAAGAACTTGAGTAGATGTGTAATTCTTTTTTTCAAGAGGTGTGATTAAAATGAAAAATCGAGGATGATAACTTTTGCAAATAACAGAAATCACTTAATCATCCAACGAGCAAGCGAAAGTTACCCTTTCTCCCCTCTGAATCTCAATATTGAACCAATTTTCTCTGGCGCCTAAATACTGAAAAAGACAAACGTACTACTGCGGTGTCTTGGACCACTGTTGTTTCTGGTCCTTTTGCTGTAGTGGGGGTAACAGTGTGGGGTCTCAGTACCTGCTTCATACTAGAATGATGGCAGTCAGATATCCCTGTGCATTTTTGTCATTTTTAAGTTTAAATTCCTGGAGCCTCAGTGTGGAAAGTCTGAGTTTGAAGCTCCAGAGAGGCCCAATCAGAGAAGAGCACAACCTTTGTGAATCTCATTCCAGGGGCTTTGTCAGCTTCTCACAGCAATTACAGAAACTCTGTCATTACCAGCAGGAAGGTTCTCCTGCAACAAACTCATTAACCAGGCTCTTAAGTGCTAGGGTTTTCATCAGCACTTGACTGACCTGGAAGACAGAACCACCAGCTCACACATCTCTAGCCTTTCATACATGAAAGGAAATGTCCACTTTCAACCCATACTAGTGATCCTGCCTCACCTAACCAAAGACAAAATTTGTATTACAAACTCAGACAGACAGACAAAAAGTCCAAGCCCCTCTCATCACAGAAATATGGACTACTTCCCCACAGTGACACTTTACCACCAAATTACTAAAGTTCTATTTACTATAAATATACAGTATAACATATCTATCTTTCAATAAAAAAATTACAAAGCATACTGAAAGTGGGGGTGGAGTTGAGCAAAATGAACAAGAAAATAACCATACAAAAAGGATGACAGAATTACAAGATTGAGAATTTAAGACTGTAAGATTATATACAGGAGGCTGAAATGTTTAATCCAGACATCACAAAAGAACACATGAACAACTGTTGTGGAATAGAATATTTGTTTAACTATGAAAAGATGTGTTACATTCATTTGTGTTGCAGAATAATTGTGCAACTATGTAGAGATGTGCTGCATTTGTTTATGCTGCATTTGTTTAACTATATAAGGATGTGTTGCTATTTTACCTTGCCTGTAAAGGCATCTGATGGGTCTAATAAAAAAACTGAACAGTCAATAGCTAAACAGAGGAAGGATAGGCAGGGCTGATGGGGAGAGAGAAAAGGGGAGCTACCAGCCAGCTAGGAGCCACCAGCCAGACATGGAAGAAGCAGGAAAGCAGGACAGACAGTATGTATGTGATGTAACAAGCCTTGTGTTAACACATAGCTTAATAGAAATGGGTTATTTAAGTTAAAGAAAAAGGGTAGCTAGAAACAAGCCTAAGCTAAGACCAAGCATTCATATAAGTCTTGGTGTTGTGATTTGGGGGCTGGGGGTGTAAGAAAGCCTGCTACATTTGGCACCCAACATGGGGCACATATTTCTACATAGAGCCTGAGAAAGTGGGGAAAAAAAAAAAGAAAAAAAATCCAACAGGGTTTCATAGTAGCCCAGTCGTAGTGTACAGAAACACGGTTCTGCCATACAGTGGTCCAGTGAGCACTTGAGCAGCCAGCATGTTAAGTAGAAACAACAAGCTAAGCAAAAATGCATACCATAGTGTGTGCACCAACTTCCTAGAGCTAGGGCAGTTAAATGCAGCCACCAACTAAATGCAGCTCTTTGCTAGGCCCATGAGGCATAAAGCTCATCTCTCATGGACCCAAACTAGGCAAAGCCAGCCACCAGCACAAAGTCAGACAGCAAGTTTAGGGTTTGGTTCACATGGTGAGAGAACACTACAGATACTCAGTACAGTAGGTCCAGACTAACAAAACCTCTAAACCTGTTATAGTGTGTTTTTTAATGTGCGTAGATGCTTAAGAAAGAAAAGAAAATGGGTATAGATAGCCAAAGAAAAAATAAATAGTTTAAAATAATAAGTAAAGTCTTTAAAGAAAGAGGAAAATAATATAAAGGGGGAAATGCCATGTAAAGATGAGAAATACACAGGGAATCTGAATTCTGTGTGGTGCTTTGTTGACTTTGAATTTTTTGAATGCTGATGAGCAAATGACAGCTACTGAGAGACAATGGATTGTAAATGGGACTGCTGGATTAAACTAGTCTACATACTTTAGGAATGTTTTAACTTTAAAGTGGAAATCAGAAAATGTATTCTGTTTGGGAAGAAGTTATGCTTTTGTTTCCGCAGGAAATGAAAGGCTATGGATTCCTTCGAGGTTAATAGAGATCAGGTTTGATTAGGGGAGACCTCCCGAAAATCTTGGCTACAGACATAAAGAAATAAACCAAGAAAAACTACAAGACATGTGACATATATACTGATCCTTCTGCATGGGAACAGTTCTGAGACTAGACAACAAATGTTATAGCTAGTTTTCTTAGGACTTTACCATTATCTCAATTTTTTCAGAGTCCCCTAGAGATGCCGTCATCCCCAGACAACAAGACAGAGTATAGAAAACACAACGCCCACATTCACAAGAGGTAAGGTGGATGGTTTCAGTGGGTTACAAATTTTTGTCATAGTTTAGGGTGGATAAAGGAATATAGAATAAAAAGGACAACTATTAATCTCAAATATTTTACACTGGTATAAATTATTGTATATTGATACAAATTTAAGGTTATTTTTGTTAAAACATACTCTATATATGTTTCTACTCCTATTTAAGAGGTTTTTGTATATTGACACAAATCTAAGGCTATTTTATGCTTCTATTCTTGTTTAAGGCACTGTACCTATGCAGCTCATTTAAAAATGTAATGGTTACATTCAGAGATCTCTTTATGAAAACAAATGGGGAGTATAGGAATGATAGGATGAAAGGGCAGATTATTGAATCTACTTTGAACTAAAAAGCAAATAATAATCTCAAATAGTTTACATTAGTATGGATTTGATGCACATTTAATGTTATTTTTGTTACAACGTACTGTATATATGTTTCTTCTCTTGTTTAAGGTATTATATCTAAGCAGTTCTTTTTAAAATGTAAGATAAAGTTATTATTATAAACCATTTAGGATAATTAAGAAATATAGATTAGTAGTTAGTCATCTATAACAATCAAACTTGTAGTTATATTAGCTATGTTTTCAATATCATACAGAGATATATTTTAGATAGATAGATGGTGTTCAAACACTTCAAAAACATACAGAATATGGCATTTAAAATGTTTTGTTAACATAGGGCTTTTCATGACAGTGTGACCTGCTTACTCCTGGCAGCATCAATTTACTTCCAAAAAGGATGATAGGCATCGAAGAACCTCCATATGGAGTTTGTTTGCAATGTGGCAAAGCTAGACATTTGGTCAGGAAACTGGCCTTGCCTTTCACTACTGACAATATGCTGTACAAACTATACAAGCAGGACACAAAGGAAAAAGACTGCAAAACTTTGCCAAGACAAGGCAGGACAGTCCTTAAAAATCCATGCTTCATAGAAAAGTCCGCCAGATATTATAGGCCTATAGGCAGAAGATGGATGCCCCAGTGTTGCAGAGGAACCTTGGATGACTGTCCAGGCAACTATATTGCTTTCATTTCTATAGTTTTGGAAGTGGCTTGCACTGCACTTCCTGTTTACTCAGGTAATATTATATCCTACTCTGATCTTTAATGGAGTTGAAGACTAGATAGTTATAGTTATAGTTTTCTTTAATTATGATAGAAGAAAAATTGGCACAGCCATATCTGAATGGAATGGCAGAAGTCATAAAGCCAGCACAGCTGCTTAACAAAGATCCAGCAAAGCTGAGCCACATGATGGCTGCCATGTCACCTTTGGTTTTCATCTCCATCTATTGCATACTTGGGGCACTTTTAATATTTGTACAATTTGAGGATACTGGATTGATGGAAAATTTCTTATGAATCATTTACGCCTTCTCCCAGGAATGCTGCTTCTAAGCTTATCCAGGAAAGTCCTAAACATACAACCCCCCCCCTTTAGGGAAATATCCTTATCTACTTGAAGGTCTTCCTTTTGCCTTGGAGATTGTGACACATAAAGTAGCCACAGGTCTCTTTATGAGGCTATGAGACATTTTTGAAACACCCGTCCCTCTACTTACACTGGAACAAGATATTCAAAACAAAGTAAATTCAAAAAGGTCAAGAAGATTTGGTGGGCTAAAGGAATTGTCCACAGTTCAGATTACAAGCCTCTTCCCACCGTACACTCAGACAATTACGTAGCATACAACTCTGCCCTACATAGAGACATATTGATGAGCAAAGTGTGGAGTGGAAAGATGATAAAAGTATGAGGTGTTAGGAACTCCCTCTCTTAGAAGTTAGCTCATGTAGAACCACTATAATGTTATACGACCAAGGAACAACAGAATGCCAGGATTAGACATATAGACAAATTCTATAAAGATATAAATATGAACATTGATTGTATTATGCCAGAATTTGAATAATAACTGCAGCAGCTTTGGCCTGAGGATTTTTCCTGGGCACTCTGACCACTAAGAGTTAATAATACACTGCTTGGGACATGGCAAAATGCCCAGGATGGTTGAAGATTTTGGTTTGGTCTAATGTCCTTGAAACAACAGAAACAACCAGCCTGAGCACAGGCTGTCATATGCCTCCAGATTCTCAAAAATTGGGTTATGGGGTTAATGAGTAAGAATGATAACTCTGTTTATTAATGATGTCAAAACTTGAGGGGAAATGATTGGAAATGATAACTCTGTTCTGTCATAGTTTATTAATGATGATTAAAAGATGAGCAAAAGGAAGTGAAACACATGTCCAAAAACAAAAATGATATGATCTATGTTTTGGAACATCATGAATGTATCCCTGCTAACTAAATTCTATATAAATAAACACTCTGGCTGCTAGTCAGTCAGACTGCAAGATTCTCTTGATCACCATGGCCTGGCTCACTTCCTTCTCCTGCCGACTCCTTACACCCTCTGCAGGACCCATCCACCACCAGAAAATGGCTTCCAGCAAAAAATTAGGTACAAAACTTCAGATTCACCAAGATAGGAATATAATGGGAGTTTTTTTCTGAATTGTTAATGTAATTCTTACTTGATAACTGTTCTTGTTGTATATAGTCTTACTATCTTCAAGTTAAAACTTTTCCTTTTTATTTACACAAAAAGGGGGAAATGTTGTAGAATACTAGGCAAAGATAAGTAACATTTGTTTATGCTGCATTTGTTTAACTATATAAAGATGTGTTACATTCGTTTATGCTGCATTTGTTCAATGATGTAAAGATCTGTTGCTTCTGTTTTACCTTGCCTGTCTAAGGCACCTGACTGGCCTAATACAAACCTGAATGCCCAACAGCTAGGCAGTAGGGGGATAGAGAGGGCTGGTGGGCAGACAGAATAAAAAGGAGGGAGAATCTAGGCTCAAGAGGAGAAACCAAGAGAACAGAGAATGAGGGAGAAGAGAGAGAAACACCCAAGGCCAGCCAGCCAGGCAGCCACCAGACAGACAGACACAGAGGAAGCAGTGAAAATAGAACACACAGAATGAAAGAAAGGTTAAAAAACCTGAGACAAACACAGATTAAGAGAAACAGGTTAAATTAAGTTATAAGAGCTAGCAAGAAATGAGCCTAAGCTAAGACCAAGCATTCATAACTAATATTAAGTCTCTATGTCATGATTTGGGAGCTGGTTGGTGGCCCAAAAGAAAGTCTACTACACTCTGTCTTTTGGATAATTTGACTAAAGGTTTGTCATTCTTGTTGATTTTCTCAAAGAATCAAGTCTTTGATTTCACAAGTCTTTGTATTGTACTTCTTGCTGGTGGTGGTGTTGTTTCTATATCATTTATTTCCACCCTGAGGTTGATTATTTCTTTGCACTTATTCTTTTGGGGTATTATTTATTTTTGTTTTTCTAGCACTTCCAAGTATATCATTGAGTTAGTAATATAAGATCTTTCCTGTCTTTTTTATGTAGGGACTCAATGCCATGAACTTACCTCACAGAACTGCCTTCATTATGTTCCATGAGATAGGGTGTGCTGTCTTTACTTTTAGTGAATTCTAAAAAGGTGATTTTCTTCTTCGTTTCAGTCTTAGCACAGTTTACATTCAGTAGTGAGTTGTTTAGATATATTTTATTTGGTGTGCTTCCTTCCATTTCTATTACTGTTGATATCTAGCTTTACTCCATTGTAGTCACATAGGATTCAGGGAGTTATTTCAATTGCCTATACATATTGAGACTAAGTTTGTTTCCTCATCTGCAGCCAATTTTGAAGAAAGTTCTATAAGTGCTAAAAAATATATATTCTTTAATATTTGGATAAAATGTTCTCAAAAGATTTGCTAGGTCTATTTGATTTATGCTGTTACTTAATCTCAGCATTGCTGTTTAGTTTTTGTCAGAATGGCTTGTCTAGTGGCAAGATGGGGTACTAGTCATCCACTATCACTGTGTTAGGGTGATATGTGATTTGACTTTTTTTGTTTTTTTGGTTGTTGTTGTTTTCTGTCCTAATGTTTCTTTTATGAACTTGGGTGCCCTTGTGTTTGTTGTATAAATGCTTAGAACTGTGATACCTTTGTTGTGGTTTTTCCTTCAATAAGTATGTAATGTCTTCCATATCTCTTCTGATCAGTTTTGATTTGAAATCTATTTTTGAGGTAGTAAAATAGCTACACCTGCTTACTTTTTGGTTCCATTCGCTTGAAATACATTTCATCCTAAGTTGATATCTGTGCTTGATGGTGAGGGGTAGTTATTTGATGCGGCATAAAGGTGAATTTGTTTTCTAATCCAATCTGTTAGCCTGTGTCTTCTTATTGAGGAATTGAGAACATTAGATCAAGATTTATTATTGAATAGTTTTTATTAATTCCTGATATTTTGTTGTGGTTTCTTCCCCCATCTTTTGATTAAATATTCTGAGATTATTTATTCCTTGTGTCTGTTTAGGAGTAATAACCTTTTTAGACTGAAGTTTTCATTCTAGTGTCTTCTGTAGATCTGGATTTATTTATCTATTGATTCAGGTTTTTATTTATCTATTGATTTTCATTGATAGTTTCATTGTGTGTAATAGTCTGGGCTGGAACCTATTACCTCTCGGATCTTGCAGGACATCTACCCAGGCCCTTCAGGCTTTCAGAGTTTCCACTGAAAAGTTAGGTGTTATTCTAATGGGTCTGCCTTTACATGTGAGTTGGTCTTTTCCCCTTAAAATTTTGAATACCCCTTCTTTATTCTGTACATTTAGTGTTTGATTTTTATGTGCTGTATAGAATTTCTTTTCTGGTCATGTACATTTGCTGTTTTGTATGCCTTTTGTACCTTTCTTTAAATATGGAAAATTTACTTCTATGATTTTGTTAAAAATATTTTCTGGGCCTCTGACCTGGGTTTCTTCTTCTTCCTCTATACCTATGACTCATAGCTTTGGTCTTCTCATAGTATTCTAGATTTCCTGGATGCTCTGTGCCTAATTTTTTTTTTTTTAGATTTTAGATTTTCTTTGACTGAACTATCTATATCTATTACCCTGTCTTCAGAATTTGAAACTCACCCTTCCGTGTCTTTTAATCTGTTGGTGAGAATTACTTCTTGGCTTTTGTTTGCCTTCCTGAGTTTTGCATGGTGAGTTTTATTTCATTTTGCCTTTTCTTTAGCAATTCTACTTCTCTGTTAAATTATACTTTAACGTCTTAGATCATTTTCATTATTTCATTCAACTGCTTTGTTTTCCCAATATTCATTAATGCATTTATTTATGTCCCTTTCAATGTTCTTGAACATATTCATAATTACTATTTTGAAGTCTTTGTCTTAGGCTTCAGTTAAATTGCTTTCTCGGGGCCTGTTACAATGGTATTGCTGGCTTTGAAGGAGGCACACTGTGTTGGTTGTTTATGTTTATGTTCGTGCTTCGGCCCAAGCATCTGGAGTTATGACATTTGAGTTGTTTCTTAGTGTAGATATCTAGACTGTCCTTTGATGAGTGTGTGTTTCATTATTTGGTTACTGTAGCCCCAATCTGGATCATAACCAAGTGTGGTTGATGTGAGGTCCCCAGGAGAAAGTAGTTCTGGGTCTTGGGGATAGAGAGTGGTACTGCAGGTTGGCAGAATGAACATGGGCTATAAACAAGGCTGACAGGGGGGCAGGGGCCCAGGGTCCACACCAAAAGACCAGGTCCCAAGGGAAGAGAGGTAGGCTGAGTGAGTGGTTTTTGTTTAAAGTCAAGAAAAACTAACCAACCCATAGGTAGACTAAGAGAAAGACAGAGAACATGGGAGAGAAAAAGAAAGATTTAAAAAGAAGAGACTTTTAACTCAACAAAATTTAGACCACATGTGGTAAGAAAACAGTTATTATTCAATGGTGAAAACCTGGAGGCTTTTCCTCTGATATAAGCAAACAAGGCAAGAATGTTATCACTACTTCTGTCCAACATAATAATGCAAAATCCTTAACTGCAGCAACTAGGCAGAAATAAAAGGCATCCAAGTACTAAGAGTTGAACTGAGAGCTAATCCTAAGTCTGCTTACTGACTGTAGAATTTTATATATAAAATCAAAAAATCTACAAATTCTTTTTTCTAACATATTTAGTAATGTTAACTGATAGTGCCTTGGGGTTCTTCTGTGATGCAATGAACAAATAATGAAACAAGAAACATGAAAGTACTAGTGAGCACATAGATTTATTAAAGGTTAATATAATGTTAAGTGTGCATATAAGTATATGTCCCGTTACCCATGTGCATGAAATTTTTTCTGACAGATCATTTCAAAGACTGGCTGGATGTCACTGATAAGCAAGCTACAATCGGTCCACCCAGAGGGGTTAGGAAAAGAGAAAGGGTCTAGGAGAGAGGCAGGAATCTCCCTGGGAAGGGAAAAGAACAGATTTTATAGGCAAACTGGGGGCAGGAGGGGAGGGGGGGGGGGGGGGGCAGGGGGGGGGGGGGGGGGGCGGGGGGGGAAACTCTGGATTTGATAAAGGTGATCCTTATGAGGACTCCTAGTAATGGAGGACACAGAGTTTCAATTGGCCATCTCTTGTAGCTAGACAAGGTTCCCAGTGGTGGAACTGGGTTCCATTCAACTGAGTTGTTGGCCAAGGTGGTCCCATGGAAAGCCCCAAATGACCCAGCCTGCATATCACTAATTTGAGTCATTTCTTGGTTATAGCTCCAAAAAAACACAACAGCCAAACCAAAAATAGATGAGCAAAATAGATGAGTGAAAACTAATATGCTTCTACACTGCAAAGTAAATAACTTTAAAAAAAGAGAAAACCCACAGATCCCAGAGACAGAAGAAAGTATTTGCAAATCATCAGATAAGGGACAATAGCCAAGCATTATGAGAAAAACTCAGTAAGAAAAACCTGTACTTTAAAAAAGAAAAGGCTAGGCAAGAAAGATGGCTCAGCTAATAAAGGCTAGGCTCACAACCAAAATTATGAAAGTGGAAAGGAGCCTGAATAAATAATTCTCGAAAAAAGGAGGGGGTACATACAAGTGGTCAGGGGGTAAGAAAAAAAATTACAAATAAAAACGCAGACATTGCCTCACCCTAGTTAGCTTACCCGTCATCAAACACATCAAAGAAAGTGTCAACGAGGATGGGGAGAAGCAAACCTCATATAGCATCAACGAGAACATTAACGAGAGACGGAGTCTCTTGGTGTGAGACCAAGCCAGTCAAAATTCCAGCATGGAACTGCTTAGAGAACCTAGTGGCAGTTGGTGGCTTTGAGGGAGGGAGAGTCACTCTCTTTGGGGAATGTGGCCAATGGTAAGTTGCCCACACCTCACTGGATGGTCCCACACCCGTACACATATAGGCAACACTGATTGGACTCAGCAGGATAGTAGTCCAAAAAGAAGAGGAGGACAGGAAGTTTGGACAGAGACAAAATGAGGGAGGGATACTAGAGGAAGATGAAGGGAGGGAGCGGTGGGTGGATACGATCAAACTATAATTGTATGAAATTTTCAAAGAATAAAAAATTATTTTAAAAATAAATATACATTTAAGGTGAGAGATATGTTAATTAGTCTGGCTTGGGTACACCACTGTGTATATATATTGATACAACATTAATGTATGCAACTTTTGTCCATCAACTTTTAGGACAAAACCTAAAACATGGTTTTAGTAAATAAAACAACTTGATTGCAGTAGAATTTACCAAACTGAATTCAATTTTAACAGAAACACCTTACCACAAGGACTGACACATTACATATTTGTTATAGAACAATATACCTATATTCTATAAAAATAATATAGAATAATAACAATAATGATAGTGATAACTTAGAAAAGATTTGATAAGAACATTTTACTGAAAAAAAAACTTCAATAAAGTCCTTGATCTGAATTAATAAAGGTATGAATATAAACTAAAATTTATAATGTAGAACTCAATGTATGATTCAGCTTTTCCCCCTTCAGGATGTCATACTGCCTTTGTACACCGGGACATGATGTAACATGACTTGACCTATGGTTGAAAACAAAGGACATTTGTGCCTCACACAGGGCATCAAAACCAGGAATGTGGTGAGGAGATCAGCCTACATTAAACTAGGAAGAGGGTCTAAGTGACTTCCTGGGCTCAAGTCCATTTGACGTTCTATGGTAGGGAACACACAAGCTGCATGTAATGATGAAACCTATCTTTCTCTGTCCAGGTAGAGTCTGAACTCTTTTTTTTTTTAACTTAAAAAAGAAATTTGAAATTACCTTAGGAGAAAAGAAAAAATGAAGTTCGTTTCAGTTATCCTGAGAAAGGGAGGTTCTGGTTTTTCTTTGTAGTTTTCAGTTTACTCAAAAGAACATTGTGGTTGAGAAAAAGGGTGTGTTACCAAGAAAGGAATCTCATGACATTAAGCACAGACATTCAATAGATTTCCTGAACCTCCTCACTGAACTACAGCCATCAGAAAATAGTCATCTGCTTTATTTCTTCTATTCCAAAGAAATTTGCTTGTCCTGAGGTATGCATATCAAAAATACATTCACCTTTCAGACTAAACCACAGCATTAAACCAGAGAGATGAAAACAGATAAAAGTAAAGACTGCATGTGAAAAAATAGGTGTTGCAAGGAGATCTGGGTTATCAAATCTTATCTATTGCTGTGTGCATCTATCACCGAAACCGTTATTAAAATAAATATTCTATCATTGTGAGATATGGTTGGGGAAATGCATCAGGAATCATATCAGAGTTTCAATTTGTGTCTTGTTTTGCCATGTAATAGCCAGTCTCCCCACCAAGTACTGACTTCTTGTTTTAATGAAGGGACAATTACTTCTTAGTGACTATTCCCTCCATACAGTAGGCATTCAGAAAACCATTTTCCCTTTCCCCCTCATAAAAATTCCAAAGGCCATGGAAATTTGACAAGGGAAGATTTGGGGTAAAGGTACGGATGCCATTTTAGCTAAATTTCAGTTGGCTTAATAGGCTACAGCATATGTATTGTCACCAATCAACCCTAAGTCCCTGCCAGGAGCTCAGAGTCTGCTTAAAGTAACAGCACGACACAGCAGCCATCCAACCATAGCTGTGGTTAATGCCCAGAGTTAGCCGCTGCAAACCGCAGGACACAGACTTCTTCCTCATACTCAATAACAAACACATTTGGTAAGGGAGGTCATGGGGCGGTTACAGGTTCTTGAACCCCAGAACACAAAACTGGACAGTAGACAGCAGCAGGAGCTTTCCAAGAGAGGATGTGGGCCGGAGCTGGGAGACAGGTTCAGCTCTGGCGAGCACTGTAGAGGGATGGGTCTTCGGGATCTTAGCATGGGGCTTTGAGTCTTCACAGGATGCCAGCTGTCTGTAAGTCTGTTACATGTGGGCCTTGCTTGGGGAAGGGAGGGGATTTATTTGGGCCTCTTTCCCTGTCAGCACAATATGTCAAAGGTTAATTCACAGCATCTGTGTGAATCCTAGATCTTTTGCCTTATTTTCCTGCTTCGCAATTGCTGTAAAAAAAAAGGAAGGAAACAATATGGTATGCTGTGAAAACTGGAATAATTATTAAGTATGTTATAGTTCCTTAAGCTAAAAGGTAAATTATTACTAGAGCCTTGCATACAAAGCTGGTATTGTGTAACCGAAATGACCCTCCTGCCATATTTTAGTCCCCAAACAGGATATCTCTTTGGAAGCAAGTGTTTCTTCCACAAATTGTGGAGAAGTGACTCATCTGGCAGTTATCTTTACCCCCACGCCACCTCACACACCTGCACAGAATCACTGCATGGGTGCAGTCTCCAGCAGCTGGATTAAAGTCTCACACCTGTTCCACTCAGGTAACCAACAAAATGACCACTGGGAGTCCTTGTAGTCTCTTCCGCATGCTGTCTGAAAAGCAACAGCCCTGATCTGTTTCTGAGTCATGACGTCAGAACGCAGAAGAGTTTCGGGAATCAACTTATCTTAACCTTTCCTTTACAGGTGTGGAAACAAGCCCAGAGAAATTCTGTCGCTCTAATGTCACAAGTCACTCAGCTGGAAATAGAAGTGGTATTCGAGACCCACTGTCCTCACAGCTTCAGGCTCTCACTTCCTGGTAGAACAGAGGTAAGGGTATTAGGATGCCAAGGTGGAGACCAGGTTGATCCAAGAATGGGAGCACAGTGTCTTGCTGTTGAACAAGCTCGTGCGTTGATGCTCCAGTTCACGCAGCATTATAGGGTGAAGATCTTCATTTACATATAATATAACTGTATTTTTTTTTATGACTTTGGGTGTTTTGGTTGCATGTCAGCTTACCATATGTGCTTGGAGCCTGTGGAGGCCAGAAAAGGACATCAGTCACCTAGAACTGGAGTTACAGTTGTGAGCTGCCATGTGGGTGCTGGGAACCAAACTCAGGTCCTCTGAGAGAGCAGCCAGTACTCTTCACTGCTGAGCCGTCTCTTCATGGCATGATGTTTTTGTTTTAAACCCTTGCCATTTTATACATAATTTAAAAAGAACAGCTGGTTGAATTACTTAAAGGAGTAGCAAAACCTTCTTACTGGCTGACAGTTTATAGCCTAATATCATCAAAAGTGCTAAAGATAAAAGTCTCACCAGAAAAAAAAAAATGTCAGTTCATTTATAAACCTACTCAGCTCTACAAAACTCAAGAGAAGCTTGCTCGTAGAGCTGTGCAGACATACCAACACACAAACACTGTTCTAGAGACTGAATAAACTAAGCCAAAGAAGAAGGGATTATTCACAAAACCATTTTTTTCTTTTACTTATTTATACTTTCTTCAATTTCTACATCGTTCCTCCTCAATATTCTGGCAAATGAGACAGCTTCCTTCCTCGTTAGAAGCAGCCAGGCTGAAAGTGGACTGAATTACTTCAGTGAATAAGTAACAGGAATTCCAGGAGCTGTGGTATATGTTTCTTGCTCTGAAAATATAATGGCTATTTTGAATTAAAGATGACCACAAGTTCCTGGGGAATTTTCCTCTTTAAATACAGGCTGGCCCCTAGCTGCTCCAACCAGAGGCCACAAGAGAAGTACTGCTGTTCCAGGCCTGGATCCAGGCTGAAAGGCAACCAGCAACTTCTACTGTGGTCTCTTGGAAGCAAGCCTGTTTTCAAATTCACAGTACCATTCTTCAGTTTGCTGTTAATCACAGACAATATATTCACTAAACTTGGCCCTGGAGTTTTCTATTGTTTTCTTACTGTTTCTGCATTTGTCTTGAAATTCCTTAGCCTATTCATTATAGCAACTTTGTCTTTTTTTTTTTTCAGGAGTCTCTTCATTTAAAATCCAGTACTGCCATACTGCAAGTCATTTTTTAATGTACAATAAATCTTAACTATGTACTAGACCATATTGTTGTTCTACAAACTAGGGTTTGATATTTTTCTAGAAGGTTGTTGTATATATTGGGAAATAGTCTACAAGGCACAGTGTATCTGAATTCTCAATAATCAACCCCATCAGTGATTATCAGATTCCTATGATCACAGTAAGACCTGAACTCAAGGCCAAGCCCTGCTCCTTGACTGTCTTTCCCACCATCCCAGTGGGGTTTTCCCTGGATCCTCAGGGGATGCTGCTAGCTGTATATAGTGTTCAGAAGACAGCAGAGAATTGTAGGGAAGCTAGAGTCACATATACAGCCTGTTTCACCAGTGGCTCCCAACTTTCTGGGACAGACTCACAATTCATTAACTTCTCCAAGTCCACACTTCCATTGACTTCATGAGACCCTACAAGAGCCACATAGCAATCCGAGGAGAAAAGCTCTCATTCACTACTCAGTCAGGAGCCATACACTCCACAATGATTTGAACACAGCGATGGGACACAATGTATTAAACTACTTTTGATAGTTTAATTACGAAGAAATAACACAACTCCAACATCTGGATATGGTCACTTATACTTCTATGTTCCCAACACCAGGGATACTGAGGCAGGACAATTGATTGTGAATTTGATACCAGCTAGGCTACATTGTTTGGAAAGGGGGAAGAAAGAAAGATAGAAGTGTGGGGTATGAGGGGAGGGGACAGAGACAAGAATTCTCAAAAATGTACTTAGTGAAGGAGTGAATGTGAGATTCAAAAATCCTTGGTAAAGGTAGAGCCATAGCCTACCAGAAATTGTAAAGTTTAAGAGCTTGGTGAGGCCAGAGTAGGCTTAAGCTCATCAAGCCAAGAGTAACGAATCAGAATCAACAGACAAGGGATTAGCAAGCTAGGAACTACTGGAAGAACGAGGGAGACTGACTGATAAGCCTTGGGTGCCACCAACAACCCCAAAGTCTACTGCTGCAACACGTGCAGAACTGTAGGCAGACGACAGGAAGTCAGCCAAGGCGCAAATCCCTGCTACATAATTAACACCCCTGAGCTCTGCACTCACACCAGGGGTAGCTGTGCAGCAAGGAAAAACTGTATACACAGCACAGTTGGGAAGACAAGCCTTTCCACCTGCTGTGCTATATACCATTTTCAAATGACCTGGCAATGGGGGTGTTTACAGAACCCACCAAGACAGTAAGGATCGACTTAGCATTGAGGGACAGTGTATTACGTGACATGTCATAAATTCCAGTCTGTTGGAATCCTTCTCAGAGATTCAGTATGTCCCAATTTTTGCATGCTTTTGATCACGCTTCATTGTCTTTATAAGTTTGTCCATCAGACCTGCCACTGCCCATCTCTACCCACGGGCACACTACACTGTCAGTTTATCCACAGAGGGTCGGCTATACAGGCTATTCTGTCATAAGCAGGAGCCAAAACCCTTGGTGGTGATTTGATCCAATCCTAACAACATGGTGCAGAGTTTTATGTTTCATACTAACTATAAGGTTCATGAAATGTACAGCTATATTGATATTCAACAGTGCACATATATTTCTATAACAAAATCTTGTTCTAATGACTAAAAATAAAAAAATACTTATTTTTATCAGTCCTGAAAAATCTTTAAAAATTAGTTTACTCAAATTCTTGTGAAAATAAGTAATTATCCTAAAAAATGACAAAACACAGAACTAGCTCACAGCTGGAAATATAAATGAGTTTATCAAAACACAAATAAGAACAATGACATTAAATTTGAAATCATGTAAAATTAAAATTATATTATGAAAAGCCTGTGGTGCTGGGGATGAGTTCATACTCAGTGACAGGATACATGAATAGCAGTCAACAAGCACTATGTTCGCTCTCCAACACCATAAAAATAAAAAATACGATGAACAGAAAATGAGAAATAAGTGATACATATTAAAGTAGTTCAAGTGGATGTAACTTTGCAGGGTATGGGCCACACAAGCTATTTCAGAGTTGGGTAATTCCTATAACATGGGTGAATCCATAAACAGGATAGCTTTAACATTTGTAGACAAACTTACTTTAGAAATCAAAATAGACTTCTCAGATTTGGCATACCAATAAACCAAACCTTTGCCAAAACCACTTAAAAGCAAAGCTTTTCCTTCTAGGTCTTTGGCAGTGGCTAGTCCTTTGTGATACACCCAAGAAGAAGCTTATGTTAAAACTCAAACAACGGTGACATCAAACATCTCAGAAAATGACTACCTTATATGAGACGTGTATCTTTAAAAAGTATGTGCATTTTAAAACGTGGCAAGAAAATAATTCAGCAATTGAAAAATAGAACAGTAAGAGTTGCTGTGTATACTTCAGTGGACCAGAGAGTAGACTTCCCTCCATGCTTGAATGGAGTGGAAAGCGGCTTGGGAACCCGAACCACCATAAGCAACATGTGATAAAAGATCAGAAAAGTTAAATCTCTCAAAGCAGGGAAGGTAGGGAAAGAAAGAACAAAAAGGTGGATAGAAATATTGAAGGTGGAGTCCCTGAGTGCTCAGTCTGCCAGGCCAGCTCACCAGCCACTAAAGGAGGGCTGAGGAAATTCACAGAAAAGTCTAAAGAAAATAGGCCTGTGTCTGGCCATGCTGCTAATGGTCCGCAGTGTAAGCAGTTAGAAAACATGTTCAGTGATGAACCTCAAGGGCAAGGACAGCCTGAAACCCCCCAGGACCTCCAGGTCTGTTGTCCAGCCTGCCTGACAGGAAGAGGCCTTTGGCGAAAGTGCTGTCTGCATCTTAGCATTGTTTAGAGTGCCCTATTGATTAACGGAAACCAAAAAGTAATTCCCAGTTTGATCAAACTGACACAGTGATATCTACCACAGACAAACAGCCTACAATCCAGGCACACATAGAAGAATTCGTCCATCAGCCTAAAGACAGTGAGAAAGGTAAGGGAAAAGATCAGTGATTTCAAAACCTGCACTCTGATGAAACACATCATCAATATCACCATCCTTGTTCTATCCTGCTACAACTTTCTAAAACAAAAGAACCCGAAATGGAAGGAACTGAAGCTCTAAGGTCTGCCTGAGAAAGGGTTTATTCAAGCCATAGGGCTCCCAAGAGAGTATTGCATACACTGTCCAAGTGAGACTTAGGATTGAGTAAGATCTGAGAGAGCAGAGGACGGCAGCACCGAATCCATTTCATCATCTACACCACCAGGCTTTCATCTCTTCCTCAAGCCATCGGTAAGTTTTCATCCTGAATACTAACAGCAGATGCCCTTGTTCACACACTTTGTGGTGGAAACACGGTGCTGTCATCATGGACTGCTTAGTCCCTGATCAGTCTGCCACCCTGAGAGAAATGTCAGAGGATGGCCTGGAATCAAGTGTCTGCCACTTCTTGTCATGCACACAAGCAGGAGTGTGAGTCTGGGGTATGTTTAATTCTTCAGGGTCCACCTGGGTCACTTGTGCTTGTCATTCCTGGCCCCTCCTGGGTGTTCACCGGAAATCAGCCCCTGATCTGAGGGACAGAATGCCAGAGCAAAAAACTGGGCAGAGGTGACACTGTGGCTTAAAGTTCTTTTAACGTTTAAAAAGCAGCGTTTCTTGCCAAATTCTGTAACAAAGAGATCAGGATTGTGAAAGGCAAAAGAAAACACCCTCCATAGTTCAAGAGACCACTGCTCCTCCCTCAGTAGAATAAGCAGCAATACTTCTCACGCATCACGGCCCGAGTCTTCTCACACGTCCCACACCCATCTTCTCACAGCCCCATCTCCACCTTTAACTTTCTCACTTCAAAACCACATGGTATTTCAAATAGACTTCCAAGTCAAAAACTTTCCACAGGATTCTGTTTTTTCTGGTACAATATCACATATTCAGAGCAAACCACAGGAAGAAAGAGACATATCTTTGTTGTCCCTTTCCTGGGCTCTATGTCTATAGTCTCTGTTTGCTTCCTCCTTTGATTTTCTTGTTATTGTTACATACATCTGCAGTTCAACCAGATCCATGTCATGTTCTTTACATCTGTTTAACCTAGGTCAAGAAATACTTTTGTGTCCTGTTAACACACAGTCCCTAAAGAAGTGTGAGCTAAGGAAAAAGTCTAAAGCTTTGGTGGTGGTGATTCCTAAGGATTTTACAGTAAGTATCATTTTCTATTCCATTGTGCAAAAGGGAAAAAAACACATCTTTAGGGCATGTCATTTTTATGCAAAAAGGCAATCAATTTTTTAAATTACATGGTGACACACATTCAGCTGTCACCAGACAGGGACACATTCACCTGTCACCAGACAGGGACACACATTCAACTATCATCATACACTAACACACATTCACTGATCACCAGACAGGGACACACATTCACCTGTCACCAGACAGGGACACACATTCACCTGTTACCAGACAGGAACACACATTCACCTGTCACCAGACAGGGACACACATTCAACTATCATCATACACTAACACACATTCAATGATCACCAGACAGGGACACACATTCAGCTGCCACCAGACAGGGACATACATTCAGCTGCCACCAGACAGGGACATACATTCAGCTGTCACTAGGCTTGATGTTCTATAAAATTCACACTACGGCCCTGGTCAAAGCAGAACACACTACATGTTGTTATCTCCTTACAGTTTAAGTGTAGCTTAACACACGTTTTCACAGTTTGCCACCTCTAAGTTCAATACACCAATAGAAAACAAACACATAATAATAAAGACTGTTTAAGAAGTATAACAGAAAATACCTTAGTAATTTGAGAAAATATTAAGGAAATAGATAATGTATGAAGTAACACACCTCAAAGAATATAAAAGTTCTGAATAAATGAGCTAGATATTCAAAACTAATAATTAAAACTTAAGAACATCAATTTAATTCTTGATTATAATTCCAGTGAGTATCAATATAAATATCCAAACATGAGGAATTAGCAGACATACAACTTGTAGAAATGTCATAAAGGCCAATGCATAGAATGCCAGTAACACAGCATGCCTGACCTCTAAATCTCTTGGTCCCTCCCGGTCCTGTGTGACTAGGCAACGGACAGCATGCAAGCCACAGGTGTGGGGATGAAGGACAGGGTGAAGTTCTGTGGCACCTGCCAAGATATCGCGCTTCCCTCATTTCTGAAGTGGCTTAGTGATACAAGCAGGGTTTGATAAATCAGACTGTCTCTGTGGGACTGAAGTAAAAAAAGAGGCCGACGAATCCTGCCTTGGACAATCAACTCAAATCTGTGATATGAAGAGACAAGCCATGAGTGCTCCTGAGGCAGTGGACAGATTAGTAATATATCTTCTTGTATCAGCATTTAAGTTTTGCCTAAGGCTTAGATTCCTAGGAAGCCACTGCCAAAAAGACATTTTTGAAAGTAATTAAGAAAATTAAAATGAAGTGGCTTCACTGAAATGTGAAAATAATGAACCCCAAAATACTCAACACATGAATATAACAGAGATTTATAACACAAAAGAGGCCCAAATTACTAAGAATGGATGATTAATGAATGATGTCAAAAAAAGTTAAGAAGGGGGAGCAGGAGAAAGAAAAGAAGAAGGAAGAGGAGAAGGAGGAGAAGGAAGAAGAAGGAGGAGGAGGATAAGAAGGAGAAGGAGGAGGAGGAGGAGGAAGAAAAGAAGGAGGAGGGAAAAAGGAGAAGGAAGAAGGAGGAGGAAGAAGGAGGAGGAAGAGGAGGAGGAGAAGGAGAGGGGGAGGGGGAGAGGGAGAGGGAGAAGAAGAAGGAGGAGGAAGAGGAGGAGGAGGAGGAAGAAGAAGGAAGAAAAAGAAGAAGAAGAAAGAAGAAGAAGGAGGAGGAGGAGGAAGGAAGAAGAAGAAGGTAGGAGCCCTGTATTACAGAATATTTAAAATGATATCCAAATGCATTGAAGACTTACTTAATTGTGAAGTGAGAAGGTAATGGTAATGCCAGGAGAATAAAATATACCATCATATTTAGGAAATTTATAAAGACCTAAGACTGACAGAGCTTGAAGCATCAAAATGAAATACATTGAAGACAGTGCTGACAGGTTAAGAGAAGATATACATGGTCAGTAAAATCAAGAAAGGAATAATATCTAGTCTATAAAAGAAATTACAGTAAATCAGTAAAACTATAGAGAATAAAAATGAATAAGAAATATTAATTATCAGTATTAATGAGATTTCAATAAGTCTAAGTCTATTCAGACTTCTATAATAATTCAAGTAGGATAATTTATGAACAAGAAAAAATATTACAATTCTAAAGGCTGTGAAGTCCGAAATTAAGTCACCAGATTCTGTATGAAGACAGGGCACTTTCAGTGGTCTTCTTGCTATCTATCTCCTTATAACAGAAGCAAGCGTCCTGTGGCCTGTTCCAGTAAGTATACCAATCCCACTTTGTAGGATGGAGTCCAATGACCAAGCCACCTCCTGGAAGATCACTTTTCATATCATCTTTGTAGAGCTTAGATTTTAGTATATGAACTTCAGCAGGAGACAGACATTCCGAGTGTGAGAATAAGCAATAAGAAAAAGTGAGATAGTTTATAGAAAGCTTTATCTTCATTAGGTGAAATTAACGAAAACTAAATAGACAGTGGACTCACAGATTAGAAAGTTACACATTTCTTGTGGGATTTTCCCACAAGAGGACCAGGAAAATAACACGGCTAAGTTAGTGTACCTTGCGTAATAGTTGTTAGAAGAAAAATAAAGTAGGAAGAGAACGTGACAAAATATGACAGTAGAGAAAACCATGACGTAGCTAGTGTTCCGTTTCAACATATTTCAGATTGAGTCTGGTGTGCACTATGAGGCAACCCAGCTGAGGACCTGTGTGCATTTCTAGCTGAGATGCAGCAACTGCTACAATGTTTGGCAACTGGCATGGATGCAGAATGAAATAACGGTCTGCAGCTACAACAACGTGAACACTGTTCCTTTCTGATTCAGAATGCTTCACCTTTTAATCTCTAGTCATTTCACTTTCATTTTTCCTATGATTTCCTTTCACTCACCAGCACACACGTGTGCACACACACACACACACACACACACACACACACACACACACACACACACACTTTTCATTCCCTGTCCCTTTCCTCATATCCATGCTAACAAACAACTTATGCCTCCTCCTATTTCTCCTTGGTGCCTCTGTCAGTCCCCAGTGATGTCATTAGCTTCATTCTCAGGCTCCTTTTTCTGAGACTGAAAAACCAATGACTTTAAACTCTAATCCAGTGCCCACTACACACTCAGTACTGTCCTATTCCATCTTTGCTGAATGATCCAAGATGAAAGAGAAGGGTACAAGGAATAAGACTATAACAAGAAATGAACTTCTAATCATCACAATGCTCAGAGGACAAAAGCAAGACTATTTCCATCCATCTTTTTCAGTGGCTTCCAATTAACTCAGCAGCTGAATCCCAGATATCTTGACCAAACAAGTCACAGACTACTCATTTCAGTCCATGTTGGGTGTGGGCAGGATATGTGTTATAAATAAAATCCCTGTTAAATTCTCTATTTTCTCATATTTCACTATCCAGAAACATAGCAAGAATTAGTGAAAACTGAGAAGGACACAGCATTCAAAGTTCAGTAGGCAATGTATTATAAAAAGATTTTCTTCTCAAACTCTACTGTAGAATAACATGTAAATACTATATATACCACACGAAAGTCTAGGATACCAAGTCGAAATTTTAATCAATTAACATCCCATAGAACGCTTCTGTCACTGGTAAATTGTTGTGGGATATTTGTACATTGCATGAAGATGTAGTGCTGTGGTTGGTGTAATGAAAAGCTAAACGTCCAATAGCTACACAGGAGGTACAGGCGGGACTTCAGAGCAGAGAAAGAACTCTGGGAAGAAGAAGGTGGAGTCACCAGTCACACCGGGAGGAAGCAGGATGGGCAGCTGGAGATGAGGTGGTGCCACGTGGCAGAACATAGACTAGTATAAACGGGTTAGTTCAAGTTACGAGAGCTAGTGAGGCAAGCCTAAGCTAAGGCCAAGCATTCGTAATTAACAATAAGTCTCCGTGCCATTATTTATGAGCTGGCAGCCCAAAGGAAAATCTGTCTACAGTAAATCTTGCTGTATCTTTTATGTATGTACATTCTCAAAATCTTATTAACAAACATTAACAGCCATTCTAAACAGCACATACTTGGAAATGTGTGTGCAAGCAATGAGTGGAGTTTCCCCACAATGAAGATCTGTGACCACCACAACAACTTTCTCAAGGTAGAGACTTGTGTAATTGGAAAGCCTTTTTGTGTAACAGTCTATTGTTTGCCTTAAAACTGCAAGGATACAGTGACATATCTGACCAATCAGTAGGAATCTCAAGGACCACGCTCTGGGCTTTAGTTCACACTACTAACTAGACAATTTGTTTGCTGTTCTTTAATTCTTGCTGTTTTCTTTAGGGATCTTTTCCTTTAGCAACTTCTTCGTATATCTTTAAAAATCCCCAAAGGGTAGTCTTGTTTTCCAGATGATCTTGAAAGAAAGAAACAAAACAAGAAAGAAAACAAAAGAAACAGTATTTATCTAGTTGCAAAGGAATAAAGAGAAACAAATTATTAAATATTTTCATTATAATCTTAAGTAACCTGAGTATCAAGTTTGTGGATTTTAATGACGTTTAAATTATCTGCATTCCCAACATGGCATTAACATGTGCGTGGTCACAGGTGCACCCCACCTTCCTGCTTTATGCTTACTAACTCATGTATGCTTTAGACAACCAGAGTCCATTTCATAGATGAATGTGTACCAAACATGGCACAGTTACTGTGACGGCTGTCATGAGTATTTATGAAACCATTGTGCAAAACAATTTTAATGAACTTTTTAAATGTCTAATAATAAGCATGATACATTTTAACTGCTATCAAGAAATATAGTTTGAGTGGAATATTTCACTTTTATTAAAGTACTACAAATTACCACCCTCACACACAAATCTCTGCTTATAACTTCAGTTTCTGATAAATTAAAGGTTTTGGAGAACAGATGAAGGCTTAAGGGATTTTTGTTGTTGTTTGGTTTAGTTTCTGTGTTTTCTTTTGTTTTCTTTGTCATGGTAGGGATTGAACCAAGAGCCTCACACATTAGACACATGCTCTTTCACTGGGCTATACCCGCAGCCCATACATACACACATAAACACACACACACACACACACACACACACACACACACAGGCACGCATGCACACACCCAGGCACACATAGGGAGAGATGGGAGAGAGAGAGAGAGAGAGAGAGAGAGAGAGAGAGAGAGAGATTGTCCCATATAAGGCTATTTATAGCATTGGCAGCATCATATCTACACACACATGTATTTATGTACAAAATTTAATTCAACAATAGTTATTAAAAACTAAGTGTGGCTGGGCGGTGGTGGCGCACGCCTTTAATCCCAGCACTCGGGAGGCAGAGCCAGGTGGATCTTTGTGAGTTCGAGGCCAGCCTGGGCTACCAAGTGAGTCCCAGGAAAGGTGCAAAGCTACACAGAGAAACCCTGTCTCGAAAAACCAAAAAAAAAAAAAACCTAAGTGTGAACCATGCTGACTTCCAGCTACTAGAGATGAGGTGGATAAGACAAAGTTCCTGCCCTCATGGAACTGAAATTCTATCAGAATAGAAGGGGGAAAAACACCAAAAGGGTAGATGTTAGGCAGTGAGATCTAATAAAGAAAACAAGGAGGTTCATGAAAGAGTTGCCACATGTGGACTACAGGGAAGGCTATGGTGATATTTTATTTGTGCTGAAATATGATTTTATTTGTATGTTAATAAATAAAGTTGCCTGGGAATCAGAGCTAAAGGTGAGCCATTTAGCAGAAGTCTGGCAGTGGTAGCACACGAGCTTAATCTGATCACACGGCAGGCAGAGTCTCTGTGTGTTCAAGGACACAGCCAAGCGGTGACCAGAACCTTTAATCCCAGTACCAACCATAAAGACCTGGAGGTCTGTATAGACAGGCAGTGATGAGGAAGTCATGTGGTTGGGTTTAGAGCCAATGAGAAGGCAGAACAGAAAGGCAATAAAAAGATGATTCACACAGGACAAGGTCTCTCTCTCTTAGGGGAAGAACAGCAGCAACTGGTAAGCTAAAGGCTTCGCTAGTGCTCTGATCTCTTGGGCTTTTAACTCTACATTTGGCTCTGTGCTTCTTATTTAATAAGACCGTTTAGAATTTCGTCTACAAAAGGCTTCTGAGGCAGTGACATTTGCGTAAAGACCTAAACCATAGGGAGAAGTGTCTGAGGAACATGTGTAGAGCCTTTTCTCTACTGTATTCTCATGTTCACACACATCTTCGCAGCTATTCTTCAGAACAGACATGTATGTGACATATGTATGTGTGGTGATATTTTCTTTTGTATTAAAATGTTATATTTTAATAAATAAAGTTGCCTAGGGGTCAGAGCTATTAACAAGCCATAGCCAGGGTCTGGCGAACAAGTAGTGATGAGGCAGTTAGGCAGTTGGGCTTACAACCAATGAGAAGGCAGAACAGAATTCTATAAAAGGACAACCCCCCTTTTGAGCAGAGAGTCGTTGCTTCAGGGAGTGACTAGCGAACTGAAAGCAGTTAAGGCTCTTAGCTCTGACCTCTTCGGCTTTTCTCTTTACTTGGATAGTTTGTTTCTTTTTTAGCTACTAAGTTACAACTACATGTATGTGTAATATAATAAAATATTAGCAGGCTGCTAGGAATAAGACAGACACCACTTCGGCTGTTCTGGCTAGGGTTATGCAACTTGACACAGGCTAGAGTCATTTTGGCAGAGGAATCGCAATTGAGAAAATGCCCAGGCCAGATTGGCCTATGGTACATTTTCTTGACTGATGACCAATGTAGGTGGGTTCATGCCACAGGAGGTGGTACAAGATGGTCCTAGAATGCATAAAAAACAATCTGAGAGGGCCAGTAAGCATTCCTCCATGGCCTCTAGGTACTTGATATGAGTTCCTTTTCTGACTTTCCTGGATGATGGACTACAGGCTATAAAATGAAATAAATCCTGGTCTCCCCAAGGTTTGATTTTTTTTTTCAGTCATGGTGTTTTACCACAGCAGTAGAAACCCTATCCATATCTATCACCCCACACAAAACTCAAGTCCAGGTGGATCAGAGACTTCAGCATAAAACCAGCTACACTGAACCTGATAGAAGAGAAAGTGGGGAAGAGCCTTGAGCGCATTGGCACAGGAGACCACATCCTGAACAGAACACTGATAGCACAGGGACTAACATCAACAATTAATAAAGGGGACCTAATGGAACTGAGAAGCTTCTTTAAGGCAAAGAACACCATCAATAGAACAAAACGGCAGCCTACAGAGTGGGAAAAGATTTCCACCAATTCCACATCTGACAGAAGGCTAATTTCCAAAATATAAAGAACTCAAGAAACTAGACATCAACAAACGAAATAAAGCAATTAAAAATGGAGAACAGATCTAAGCAGAGGATTCTCAGCAGAGGAATCTCAAATGGTTGAGAAACCCGTAAAGAAATGTTCAACATCCTTAGCCATCAGGGAAATGCAAATCAAAACAACTTTGAGATTCATCTTACACCTGTCAGATGGCTAAGATCAAAAACACAAATGACAGCTCATGCTGGCGAGGGGAACACTCTTCCATTGCTGGTATGAGTGCAAACTTGTACAGCCAATTTGGAAATCAATATGGCAGTTTCTCAGAAAATTGAGAATCAACCTACCTCAAGACCCAGCTGTACCACTTTTGGGCATATACCCAAAGGATGCTCCATCCTATCACAAGGACACTTGCTTAACTATGTTCATAGCAGCTTTATTAATAATAGCCAGAACCTGGAGACAACCTAGATGCCCCTCAACCAAAGAATTGGTACATATACACAATAGAGTATTACACAGCTGTTTTTAAAAAATGACATCATAAATTTTGCAAGCAACTGAATGCAACTAGAAAAAAAATCATCCTGAGTGAGGTAACCCACCCAGACCTAGAAAGACAAATACAGCATGTATTCACTTATAAGTGGATATTAGTCACAAAGTAAAAGATAATCACAATACAATCCACAGACCTAGAGAGGCAAAGTTACAAGGAGGGCTTAAGAGGAGTCTGAAGGATCTCCCGGGAAAGAGAAATAAAATAGATATTGAGAGTGGACTGGGAGTGGGTAGGATTGGGAACAGAGGTGAGCAGATGGAGGAGGGGGAGGAAATACTGGGAGAAACTGAAAATACTGGGAAGCAATTCAGGGGGAAGGCAGAAACCTAGTGCAATGGAAACTAAGAGAGTAACCCTAGAAAAGACTCCTAGTAATAGGGAACATAGAGCCTGAACCAGCCATCTTCGGTAACCAGGCAAGGCCTCCAGTGGAGGGACTGGGACACCGACCAGCCACACAACCTTCAATCTACTGCCTGCCTGCCTGCAGAGTGTTCGGGGACCAAAGCCTAGCAGAGTCATTACCAAAGAGACCAGAGAGACTTCATCCAGCAACTGATGGGAGCAGATGCAGTGTCCCACAGCCAAACATTAGGCAGAGCTCTGCGAGTCCAGTGGAGAAATCGGAGGAAGGATCGGAGCAATCAGAGGATCAGGAACACCACGAGAACATGGCTCACAGAATCAATTGACTGGGACTCATGGGGGCTCTCAGAGATCAGGGAGCCTGTAGGGGTCTGACCTAGATCCTCTACATGTACATGGAAAGGTGTGTAGTTTGGTATTCTTGTGGGACTCTTAACAGTGGGAGCCGGGGCTGTCTCTGACTCTTTTGACTGCTGTTGGGACCCTTTTCCTCCTCCTGAATTGCCTTGTCCAACTTTGATATAATGGTATGTGCCTCGTCTTATTGTAGCTTGTTATGCCATGTTTGGTTGATGTTCCTGGGAGGCCTGCTCTTTTCTGAGGGGAGATGGAGGGAGTGTGGACCTGGGGGAAAGAGGAGGTAGGGGGAGAGACTGGGTGGGAGAAGAGGGAGAGGAAACTGCATTCAGATTGTAATGCATAAGATTAGAATAAATTTTAAAAAGAGATTTTCTAACTTTAAGAAAAACCAAGTAGCCAGGCAGCAGTGGTGCACAACTTTAATCTCAGCACTCGAGAGGTAGAGCCAGGCGGATCTCTGTGAGTTTGAGGCCAGCTTGGTCTATAGAGCAAGATCCAGGACAGGCACCAAAACTACACAGAGAAACTCTGTTTTGAAAAACCAAAAAAAAAAAAAAAAAAAGAAGAAGAAAAAAAAAGAAAAGAAAAAGAAAAACCAAGTAACTCATTGTTTCTGCCTCTCACAACTGAAACACCAGCCCTCTTTTCCAAAGGTGTCAATCCTTAGAACACTCCTGCAAAGCATAGCAGTGGCTGCTTTGTTTTGCTCCTGCTGTCTCCTGCCTGCCTCTTGGCTCTTGGGGACACAGGAAGGATATCACCTCATGTTCTGGAATATTTTTTGTTTTAGTTTTTGTTATTCTGTGGCATCCCCAGTAGTGCTGTGTGATTCTGGAAACTAATTCTGTGCTGAGCCTAAGGAATGCAATGAAAAGTTGATGCCCCGGGTTCAGAGGACACAGCAAGCTCTGTGGAGTCTTTATCATCCCCCATGCTGCTCCAGCAACACCGGCAAACTTGCAGCTCAGCTGGGCCAACAGCCAATGAGAAACAAGAACAGAGCAGATCCACGAGGGAGGGACAGGAGGCTTTTGGAGGCGACAGACGCGATGCTGCAGACCAATCATATCTACTCAAATCCAGACAGTTATCAGCGCCTTCCGAGCTCTATTTTCCTTCAAATCTAAGAGGCATGTATGCATGTAGAGACGTTTTTAAAAGGAAAAAAATTATAATCTGACCAACAAAAATTGGTGTTATCACTATAGTTCATTTCCTTATCTGTTCCCTATTCATAATCAGCTTTAGAAATGCATATGTGTATGGCGTACATAAAGTACATTTATGTTAAATTTGTATTTATTGGATAAGATTTACATAAGACAATCCATGCATACAATGTGAATTGTTCTAAAGTAGGATTTTTAAAGTCTACATAATATTCATGTAACATGGCACTATTGATCTTGTCATTCCCCAAGGTGGCCACTCTATTTCTTAAACTGTTCTTTTTCCCCCTGTCTTTTCTATTTCTAAAACAGCAAGAATGTCAAAAATCAGCATGAAAAAGAAGTATTATAGCAGCTACTCATTTAAATGATTTAATATAACAATACAAAAGAAAAACATTAACTGCAAATAAATAGTTTTAGTGGTTAAAAAAAAAAGAAAAGAAAAGAAAAAAAAAGGAACCCCAACTAAAACACCTACCTTCATGAGGCTCACTACCTATCTGGAGTCAAACATTTCACAGCTGAATTCCTAAGTCACTGTGGGAAGGAATTAAAAACATGTAATGGCTTGGCCTAACCTCATCTGCCTGGAGCTATAAAGGTTTCCCTAAGTGTCTGCTAGGTATGTGAAAAGCAACAAAACAGGACTGCAAATACCAGACAGAAGGAAATGTGTGAAGGGACTAAAAGGAGCAGACAATGGTCAGAGCACAGCTGAGGAAAGAGGGAAGCAGAAAGGGAACAAGGAACAGCAGGCTGCACAGTGCAGAAGTGTGGCCTATGTGCCCTCAAGAGTCATCTACAGCATCCCACAGAGTCACCTACAACATCCCAGAGTCACCTCCAACTTCCCACAGAGTCACCTATAACATCCCACAGAGTCACCTACAACATCCCACAGTCACCTACAACATCCCACAGTCACCTACAACATCCCACAGAGTCACCTACAACATCCCAGAGTCACCTACAACATCTCACAGTAACCTACAACATCCCACAGAGTCACCTATAACATCCCACAGAGTCACCTACAACATCCCACAGTCACCTACAACATCCCACAGTCACCTA
>CABHPH010122822.1:3691-27179 GCA_902168325.1 Peromyscus nudipes | reverse complement strand
GTGTGTGTGTGTGTGTGTGTGTGTGTGTGTGTGTGTGTGTGTGTGTGACAGCTTAAATGAGAATGGCTCAAATATTTGAATGTTTGGTCCCCAGTTAGTGGAACTGTTTGGGAAGGATTAGGAGTATATGTGTTGGAGGAGATGTGACCTTATTGGAAATGTGTTACAGGGCGTGGGCTTGCCAGGTCTCTCTCTCTCTCTCTCTCTCTCTCTCTCTCTCTCTCTCCTGCCTGTGGATCAGGATATAAAGCTCTCAGCTACTTCTTCAGCACCACGCCTGCCTGCTGCCACACTCCCATCACTGGGATCATGGACTAACCCTCTGAAACTGTAAGCAAGCTTCCAATTAAATGCTTTCCTTTGTAAGAGTTGCCTTGGTCATAGTGTCTCCTCACAGGAATAGAACAGCAACTAAGATGGTGTCACATTAAGGAAAGAAATCACAGCACTTTCCCTCTGTGTGGTGTCTTTTAACCAAGAATTTGAACCCACTGCTTCATGCTCCCTGTGTCTTCTCTCCTCTGTTTGTTTCTCTGAGTCTGAATCTGTGCTTGCCTGAAGGCCATCTTGTGAATCTGTCCCTGTCCCAGTGTGTCTGTCCTTCACAAAGGACTTTGCTCATTCTTTTATTGAACAGCACAGAAAGTATCACATGGGGAAGGAATGAGGGATAGTTTACAGAAATCTGTAACAGAGTTTTACAAGGGATTAAGTCACTGACTCCAACCAACCCCAAATGACCTAGATAAGAAACAAACACTATCAAGCAATATCAAAATGCTGCTTCTAACATTTATGGTTGTCTTAGTTAGGTTTCTATTTCTGTGACGAGACACTGTGATCATGGCAACTCTTGTAAGGAAAACATTTAATTGGAGTGGCTTGCTTACAGTTTCAGAGGCTCAGTCCATTTTCATCATGGTGGGAGCATGGTGGTGTGCAGGCAGACATGGTGCTGGCTACAGGAAGGGGACTGACTGTCACACTGAGTGAAGCTGGAGCAAAAGAGACCTCAAAGCCCACCCCCATAGTGACACACTTCCTCCAACAAGGCCACACCTCCTAATAGTGCCACTCCCTTTGGGGGCCATTTTCTTTCAAACCACCACAATGGTAGATATTCATTTTCCACCTACTTGCTGTTTCCATCAAATGATTCTCAGAACACACATGCCAACACACATGCTTTACTCTTGGGTCAGGGCATGGAAGACTAAACTTAAGACTAAAGCTATACATTGGCTTAGGTTGTAACAGCTGATTACATAGGAAATCCAAGGCAAGAAAGGTTGGTTGTTACATTCTTTTCTTAAAGGCAGGTTAAGCAAACAGGTTGAGTACACAGTAGGATAGCTATCTTAAGTGACCTCAAGGTGTGAGGTCCAGCAAAACTTCCAGTCTGTTAGAATGTGAGAGGTATTTTCATAGTATTGCATTGACACTCCTCCCACTCTCCTGCCCCAATTTACCTGAAATTTGTTGGGTGCAGAAGAGTGATGATCCATCTTCTATATCACTAATCACTTACGTGATTTCATGGGTGCTATAGACTGTGTCTAAAAGGAATCACAGAATTCTCTCCCTTTTCTGTCATGGGTTGGAAGGGAGGCTCCATTTCAAGTTCTGGTCTTTTTGGGTTAGCATCTGGTTATATCTTCAAAATGTCATTGTGGGATTCCAGAAAAGACAAGGCAGTTATTGGCTTTAGAATACAAGGTCTAAGCCTAAAAACACAAGCTAAAAATGAAAGTATGAACCAGACAGTGGTGGTGCACAACTTTGACCCCAGCACTCAGGAGGCAGAGGCAGGGGGATCTCTGTGAGTTCCAGAGCTACACAGAGAAACCTTGTCTCAAAAAAAAAAGAAAAGAAAAGAAAAGAAAAAGAAAAAGAAAAAAAGTTCAAAGCCGCTGGGGCTTTTATTACCCATAGTCAGCTCCTCGTGGGTCAAACAAGAGAGCCTAGACTTGAGTCTCAATAGATATTAGAGTTTAGGTTTGAGTATACATGAATCGTCTCCTTCAATTTCATAAGGGTTTTTCTCTGTTTATTAATCCAAAACCACATGCTCTGTTAAGTTTTTCACAAACTCCTTCTGCCAAAACATCTGCCCCAGACCATTTGTGAGAGCAACAAGGCTTTCTCGTACCTCACTAGCAGCATAGCCCTCCTATGTCTTTCATAGTGAAAGGACAGGTTTTGGATAGATCTCTTGAAGTGTAAAGCTCCCATAGGTGAGAATAAGCTCCTCACTATACTATAACCAGTCCTGATCGTCCCAACACTGGAATTAGTGACTAAGCTCAGGAATGTCTGGTACCCATGGAGTTATAGCTCTCTCTCTCTCTCTTTTTTTTTTATAAAGAGGGTATAACAGGAAAGTCTTGAGAAAAGACCCCAAGTTAGTAGTATAGATGGAAGTTGGGAAATTCTCTCTAGTATACTTTATTAGTTTTGCAAAGGTGGATACTATCGTACATCGACCTTGTCATCTCTGAGGCAAGACAGAAAATATTCTTGTTCCACATAAGACACATTCAGTGTCCTATAAACTTACAGCAGTAGTTGACCCCTGGAACCAAATAATTTATATGCCATGGATATAGAAAAGGTTTAAAATGAGATGAGAGATTAGAGACGTCTCATGCTTCCCAAAAACAACAGAAGGGGATCGTTTCCAAAGAAATTACCATCTGTGCATGCTGGAGGAGAAGAGGTGCTATCATGGGGGATTTCAGCCACAACCAGGTGACAAAGGTCAGAGGATTGAATTGGCGAGAATAGCTTGGGTAGCCCTTGCTATGACTGTATGATAACAAAAAACCATTGTTCTGACAGAGGCATGCAAAAGGTTCCCAGTACCACCATTACTAGGACAGATTCAGCATGGTTACTAAGAGAATAGGAGGACACGAAGAAGATCAGATTACAGTTCAAGTCCTCACTGCTCTGTAGTCTCCTGTGTGGTCCTCCTTTGCCTTTGTATACACTGAAGTTGAACAGAGAAACATTTAGCGTCTCTACGAGCAGGCCTGTTGTGTCAAAAGGAGAAAAACAGAATTTTGTCCCTTTCTTGAGGTTATTTATGCAGCCCTGTGGATCAAAGATATGGCCCAAGGAAACAGCCTTCCCGTGTGATACTTGGGACTTGGGCTGTCTCCTACTACATGGTTTATGGTTTCATTCTATAGGGTGTATTTAAAACCTGACGTGGGCCTGATGTGGGCTATTTCCTCCACACTGAGTGGGCAGTCTCTGAGAGGTAGTTACTCTGAGTACAGTTGCATCTTAGGACAAAGCCAGTAATCAGAGGAATCAATAAACTCAACCATCTTGTTTAAATAGGAGCCAGTAGATGTCTTGTTTTTGTAGAATGAGTAAGAAAAATTAAAAGCAGGATCAATGAGTTTACCTTGTTCAGGGCAGGCAAGCTCTCATGCAGCAGTTTAGGGACAGGATTCCTAGAGAGAAGCAGGAGGAACCTGAGAAGGAGTGTTTCAAAACATCCAAGTCAATGACCATCAAGGTGTTGCTTAATTTTGAATTTTGAAGAGAACCTTTGAGATCTCCCATGGGCTCACAGGAGCAGGTGTGTTTCCATAGGATCTTCTATTTTGAAGTCATGGGTTTTGTCTTGGAGATGTGAACCCAGCTGTCAACTCCCCACAGCTCCACAGCCATCATGTGCTCAGGACTACCTGATAAGGTCCCTCCCACTGAGGACCCTACTGTTTTATGGGTCTTTCTTTCCCAGTTTTAAGGAGGACCGAGTCTCCAGATCTACAGTCTTTGTGGTCCCACCCATTGGACTGTGCATAGCCTTGTTCCTGTGTTCCTGAAGCACTTGTTAGACTTGCCCGAGGTTCATTATGTATTGAGTCACATGGTTGACCTCAGAGTCTAAGACCAGATTTAGTGTGAGGGAAGGTCTTCCATATAAAAGTCACAGCAATTAAGCTTGGTGTCTGATTTTGGAGATGTCCTGATGCTCATGAGCGTGGTAGCTAATAGTTTTAGGCCATTTTTCAGAGGTTTCCTGGTGGTTTTGCTAGGATCTGTTTAGTAGTTCAGTTAGTCCTTTCAACTTTGCCTAATAATTGTGGCCTCTAAGCAAAGTGTCAATAAATTTTTTTTATCTCCAGAGTCCTAGGTATAGACTAAGTCACCTGTAATTTAAAGAATGGTCCATTATCACTCCATAATGAGAAGAGACAAAACCTTGGGATTATTTCCTCTGGCATTGGGGGTGGGAGCTTTACCACTTTAGTGGACTTTTCAGTCCTAGTGGAGAAAGTCTTTGAAGTGAAGGTGTCTCCAAACACTAACAGATACTTGAAGTTGGCAAGAGGAGGCATGTAAGTAAAGCCTGTGTGCCAGGCCTCACCCGGTTAAATGCCTCCTCTGGGTTTCTTTAAGATGTAGAGGAGGTTGAGAATGGCCAGAGTTGTAACGTATTCAGAGTGCAAGCCTGACACACTCTTTACCATGGAGGTCAGTCCCTGCCCTAGGAACAGTTGAGTTACCACCTCCAGGATGGCATTTTTCCCCAAGTGGACTAAGTCATGTATTCCCTTACATATTTTCCACTGGAGAGCCAGGGCAGGGGGAAGTGTTTAATTCTTTACACAGATCCATGATCTCCTTTGGTTGCCCCTTGTTTTAGAGCCCATTGTCTCTCCCAGGAGTATAGTTTGGATTTACATAATCCTTCTTCAGAGGGACAAGGATAACTCTCAGGGGATCTGTAAGACTGTCTTTTTGTCTCTTTGTCTGCCAGCCTTTTTTCTTGGACCATGTCCCTCTGGTAGCCTTTGCAATGAATACTGCCACTCGTTTGGAGAGCTGAATAACTTCAAACAGATCTGGAATCTCTAGTTCAGGTTTTATGGGTGAGCTGTTGGCTGTTAACAGTCCTCACTCTTAGAGCTGGAAAGAAGGCTCAGCAGGTCAAGGCATTTGCTGCCAAGCCTTACAACTGGAGGTCAATTTCAGGAACCAACACGGAAGAAGGAGAGAACTGACTTCCATCAGTCATCCTCATGCCTCTGTACATTGGCCATGGTGTATGGGCAAACACAAAATAGACAAATAAATGTAATTTAAAAATCACTCCTCATTCTTTATAGATGGTATGTAGACATGCAAGACCACGAAGGCACACTTCAAATCAATGTGAATCTTTTCCTTTTCCCCAGAATGAGCCTCCTTGTTAGAGACATTAATCTGGCCTCTTATGCTAGGGTAGAAGGGGGTTGGAGAAGCCTCAACTATTGTTCTCTTCCTGGCCACTGAATAGTAAGTCAGGATCCCTTCTGGATTATCCAGGGGCTAGTCACTTATGTCAGGGCCTGGCATGGGTGAAGATGATCTCAGCACAAAAGTGTGCCAGATCCAAAGTTTCCATGGGCCCAAGTGAGGCAGGATTTAGAGTGTCACAAATTTTGTTAGTTTACCTTTGTGACGTCTGGAAGAATGGCCTGACAATTTGCTAGTCTACCTTCATTAACCGTACTTTAATTCTAGTATGGCCTTTACTTAATGGAGTATGAAGGCTTCTAATGGTTGCCTCTAAAGATAGCTCAGAAGTTTTTTAACTAGTAATGCTGTGGCTGCCACAGAGCTCAGAGAGGGGGGATCATTCTGATGCTACAACATCCTATTTCTTTGAAAAATATGCTGCAGACCTCAGTTCTGGTCCTAATTGTTGACTCAACACACCAAGGCAGGGCCTAATTTTCTGCTACAAATAACAAAAAAGGCTTTAGGAGTCGGGGCATGCCTAGTGCTCGGGCTTCTGTGAGAATCCACTTTATTTGTTAGCGCAATGTTTTTAGTTAAAGGATAAAAAATCAGAGCTACTCAGTTTGTCTTTTATGGACCTAGTTCAGTTATGACTCAAGATGGGGATAACTGTCATGCTCCTAGAGTCAAAATATATCCCAAATATTGCACTTCCAGATGAGTTATATCAGCCTTTTTCTGGGAGACTTGGCAGTCTTGAGTGGATAGGAAGTCTAGGATTCTGATGGTACTTTGGTCTAAATCTGTCTAGGTAGGGCTACTTGTCAATATATATCAAAATATCATCCACATATTCAGAATGGTTCCTTCTGGAAAAACTAGGTCCCTAAGATGTGGCTTTGGGGGATTCCCTCTACCCTCTACCACACCTATAAATCAGAAAGAAAGAGTTCTAGGAGAAAAGGCAAAGATTTAGTAAGTGTCCCAGTATCTATAAACAGATTAATTTTCTTACCTTCTGGGGTAACTTGAAGTTCTTCAACAAAGGTCAAAATATCAGAACTGGAACCAGCCTGCTCCCTGGACCCTCAGTCCTGCAAGGCGGCTATGATATTTGTGATTGGACCCTATTTACTTTTAGAATGGGGGTGACCTGCCTTCCAGTGCCAGGCCCTTAAATTCTTTCTCATTGGACATGGATATAAAAGGGACAGGCAGTCACATGCTCAGTGGCATGGGCTTTTGTATTTGAAGCAAGCCTGACTGTGGTCTTCTGGTCTCTGAAAATCAATATGGGGATCCCTTGGCAGACAGATCTGGCCAATAGTTCCTCCAAGGGCAAGCATAATCATTTAGGTCCCCTTCTCTTCTCTCCTCATTTTCCAGTTGTCTCCCACCAGACCTTGGCTGTTGAAATTGAGAAGGCAACAGCTGAGCTCTGAAATGATCCGTGGATGTCAGAAGGTGCCTGCTAATAAAATGTCTACCTAAGAGGGCTTGTCCTTGGGGGATGAGGAATCTTGGTGGGTGAATTTCCTGAGAGCCTCAGATAGCTTGTTGAGAAATAAAGCAGGATTTTGTTCCCTTCCTTGAGTGACTTCTCTGATCTTGTGATAATTAACAGACTTAATGCAATATTTCATTCCTGCAGTAAGGCTTTTTATCCGCATTTTATACTCCTGAGTTCTTTAAGGGATGCTGTAATTCCCATCAGTGGGTTCTTGATCTAGAGTGACCTGTGTACTGGGCTGATGGGCATTAGGTCTTGAGAACTCATCTGCATGCTTTTTAGCTTCCTTTCAGATCTTCCTTCTCCCTTCAGGAGTACAGCAAGAAGTCAAGACTGGGTACAGGTCTTTCTGTTTAAGTTCCCAAGCTAAAGTTAAGGTCTGTAAGTTACTGGTAAGTCTGTGAGTCTTCAAAGACTCTTCAGTCTTTGTTACATTTTAGAGGTCTGTGACTGAAAAGGAGATGTGGACTTGGATTGGCTCCATGACACCAGGCACTTCCCGTAAGGGTCCTGAAACACTGGGTAAAAGTCCTACTATCAGCATCTCTGAGGTATTTCCTTTATCTATGTAGAGTACCATCTCTATATGAGAAGCTCTTGGGAAAAAAAAAAGCAAAAACAAACAGACAACCCTCACCCAAAAGAGTAATAGCATAAAACAAGACATTATGCCTGAGCCATGAGGCTATTAGTTTCAGACGGGTGACAACTTGCTTGTGTGAATTGCTTTGGCTCTTTTGTTTAAAATTGGCACTCAGATTAAGAGCGTAAGTATGGGGCTTACTCAGAAGAGTACCGGCTGCTCTTCCAGAGCAATCGGGTTTGATTCCCAGCACCCACATAGCAGCTCACAACCATCTGTAACTCCACTTCCAGGGGCTCTGATGCCCTCTTCTGACCTCCAAAGGTACCAGCCACACACTTGGTACAGACGTACATGCACACAAAATACTCATACACATAAAATTAAATTAAATTTAAATAAAAAAAAACCATGAAAGTGAGTGAGCCTTTCCTCCTTTGGCTCTAATGTTTATTCCCTGGAGAATTATGTCTGTCCTCATGGGGATAAGAGTGTGTACAGTAAATGAACAGCCAGGAATTGAGAGAAGTTAGGATATAGCCAAGCAGAAGTAAATAAGCATGGACTGTAATAGGGGTCTTATTGTTTTAGCTGGACTTGAGTTCTTTTTTCCTCAGGAAGGGGAGTTTAGCCTTCAGGCAGAGGAACAGGACGGCACTCAGTCTGGATTTTTGGTTGTCCCGCTATTGTGTCTCACTCTTTAACACTTACGCCCATTGTGATGGGACCTCAGATTTCAAATCCTTGTCCCATTAGGGATTATTCCTATGGAGAAGAGACATGGAAGCCTGGGGCACCAGGAGGTGTTAGCTTTCAGAGCTGTGGGCAGGAAGAATCTTGCAGGAAATGGAGTCAATATTGACTTTACAAACATCCCTTCTGCCCACCCCTGGAACCTTCAGGCAGGGGCAGGTCTCTGGGGAGGCTGTCTCAGGTGTGGGGAGGAAGCAGGAAAAAGCTGGTGTGGTGCCTGTATTGGAATCCTTTCTGGGCCACCTGTCTCTGTGATCCTGGTGGGCATCTGGGAAGGCGAAGGAGAAAGAAGGAAACTAGAAGGAGACAGGATGTACGAATGAATGCCTGCAGCACCGGGGAGTCCTAGGGTGTGGTGATCCCACGGGGCTCAGTGTCCTTGGGGAATGTGAGGAGTTGTGTGAGCACTGCCATTTTGTCTCGTCATGTGATGCTTACAATCTTCGCTTACCTGATCATTGCCATCTTAGTGATGTTGTTAATCCCACTGGGAGAGAAGAAGACCACGGTTTTGAGCCAAATTTGAAGCAAGCTTTAATTAAATAAATACTGACCAGGATGATGGATTCTGGGCAGGACGGTCCATTCCTAGGTTCCCAGAAAATGGCAACGAGTTACATTTTTGCAGAGGCTTAAAAAGGTACACCCATAAGGCCACTGTATTTCTCATCAGGTGCAATCAGGATCAAACATATATCCTGATATACTTCCCGCCGACGTACCTCCCACCTACATGTGATCAAGCACCTCCGTACAGATGGGTCAAACAAACTTGTTTAGGAGAGTGAAAACATGTGACTTGTTATCTGCCATAAACAAGAGCCTCCAGGATTTCAGGGAGTATCTGTCCTTGGGCAAGGGGCTTACAGGTTACAGACATTTTTGTTTTATGGGTCTTTTAGGCACAGTAATTAAAATACAGCTTTGAGTCTCACTTGTCACTAGCCAAGATGGAGACAAATGCACATGGTTACTTCCTGAAGCCTGTGGAGAGGTCAGCCCCATGATAACATGAGCCATCTACCATCAAGGCCTGTGGAATCCAAGCATCTCACAGATTAAATATGGACAGCCACCTGGCAGCTGCCTCCTACTCTTAAGTCTGGGCTCAGCAGTTGCTGTCATACATTTCTCAGAGGGTCTAGGGACTCTCTTGGGCCCCATCCATGGAGCACCATAAGCTGAGGAGAAGAGACAGAGAGAAATTGAATCTGATTTCCACAGGCCATGATTAATTCACCTTCAGAAGTCTGCCTCTCATTTCCAAGTGCTCAGTGAAAGGGGAAATAGGCCAATGGCCTGCTGAGAGAAAGTCCAGGTACATCTTGCCATTCTGCCGCACCTGGCTTTCTAAGCTATCACAGGTGGGGATTTGAGTCTGTCTCACACAACTTAACTTCCCTAACGTCGCTGAGTCCCATGGGATCACCACACCCTGGAATTCCCCATGCTGCTGGCATTCATTTGTGTATCCTGTCTCCTTCTAGTTCCTTTCTTTCTCCTTCACCGTCCCAGATGCCAGGTTCTCATGCCTCTTTACAACGAATTTTCCAGAGACACACGGATACTTGCAGGAAAGGGGATAGTTTATTAAAGGAGAAATATTGACAGACTTGGAAGTGCGCCAGCCCCAGCCCGTGGCCCTGCTCCAAGAGAGGGAGAGAGAAGAGGTAGGGGTGGTTCAGCATAGCCTCTATGTGTCATTTACACGGTACTTGCCTCTCCCTAGTTTATCTAAAGTACCTGGGAGTTTTTGAGTATGCGCCCTTGGTTGGATGAAGCCCAGGTGGGCTAGGAGCTTCCAGTCCTTTGATGTTGACGTTGCCACCTGTCAAATGTTAATCTGTGAAATCTCCTCCACCTAATTCCCTATTCTCCAGCCGCACCCTCTCTGTGCTTTGTCATTCTTCAAAGTGGCAGAGCTGAGGGCCGCTGGGACTCCGCTTCCCAGAGAAAGTGGTGGAGAATTATAAATTTGCAATACAATTTTCCTATCTATAGATGCTGCATCACAAGCTCCCTAGCTTTCTGCATCTGAGTGGCTTAGATGCTCAGGAGCTCAGCTGGAGCCTGAGAGAAAAGCTTGGCTACTCATCCATAGTGCCAGATCCTAGGAGGCTTCCTAGACCACTAATCCACAGTGCTGGATCCTAGGAGGCTGCCTAAGCTACCAATCCACAGTGTCAGAGACCAAAAGACTACCTAGACCACCAATCCACACTGCTGGATCCTAGGAGGCTGCCTAAGCCACCAATCCACAGTGTCAGAGACCAAAAGACTACCTAGACCACCAATCCACACTGCTGGATCCTGGGAGGCTGCCTAGACCACTAATCTATAGTGTCAGAGACCAAAAGACTACCTAGACTACCAATCCACAATGCTGAATCTTGAGAGGCTGCCTAAGCCACCAATCCACAGTATCGAGGCCAGGAGGCTCACTAGGCCACCAATCCATGGTGCTAGAGCCCAGGAACAAGTTACTTCTCTCCCTGGGTCCAGAATGTCTGACTCCTTCCTGGCATTTGGACAGGTCTGCTGCCTTCCAGTCATACCACCTGGGTGGGGAGGCACAAGGATTCCTTGGAAACCCATCAGAAGATCCATCTCCCCCTAGGGACATGATTCTGCTTTGTCTCTTGAAGCATCCCCACAGGTGGGACCAGGAATAAATGTTAGAAAGACACAGGAGGCTCAGAGACCAAGAATGGGTAGATTGTGGGAGGTAAGTAAAGGCTTCAGTGGCATGCTAGAAAGAGGAGTTGCAGCCACTGCCAATTCCTATGGCGTGATAGTCCCACCACAGTGAACTTCAGGCGCTCACTGTAACACAACTGAATGTGTACTTGGGAAAAGATGTGCACATTTGATGTTTTTCAAGCCAGGACAAACTGATGTCCACACACCCTACGCAATGGGGAAGGGCCTGACTTGCAGAACCCCAACCTCAAGTATTTGCTGAAGTCAGGATGCAGAACTACCAACCAGAACCCATAAATCCCTGTGCTCTTTTCCCAGATTGGCTTATGAAAGGAGATGGGTGTCATAGCTCATGCCTGTAATCTCAGAACTCAGAGGGTTTGGGTGGCCACATAGGCTTGGGAGACGGTCCCAGGAATCATGAAGGAACAAGGAAGTGAGAGGGAAAAGGTGGTGGATGAGAGTGTGTTAACATGCAGGCCACCACTGAGGGCAGCTGGGAATCGGTCCCAGGGGGTTTCAAACTGCAGAACAGGCCCCAGAACTACCTCACACAGGGATGAGCAACTGGGAGTATTTATCCACCAGCTCCTATCTCTCCCATCCAGAGCTGCTCCTGGGTGTTGATCTCCCCCTGACTTTGCAGTCAAACTTACCTGTGGGCCAGGTTCAGGCCAAGACCAAAGAATGCCTCATGGAGAGATACCCGAGAGGCTGGAGCTCAAGGATGCCAGGCAGAGAGCCTGTTACAATTAGGGGTTGTTGTGTGGTGGCTCTGGGAAGGAGGGTAGAGACAGAAGCAGAAAGCAGTGTGATTCTGAGAGAATAAGAGGGAGAGGTCACGCAGAGACCGGGCCACTCTGAAGAGAACAGAGACCAGGAAAACTGCTCAGCCTGGTATTGGAAAAGATGAGCTGGGAGAGGGGAGCTAGGCAAGACGTTGCTCTGAATCGGGGCGGGGGCGGGGAGCAAGTAGGTGGCCCTGCAGGAGCAGCCTCATGCCGCCCCAGTACCCCAGCAACACTGATGGAGACGGAGCAGCCAGAGCCCTCAGCTGCCACCTTGCACTTTTGTCCTTTTCCTTGGGAATCCTGGAATGGCTGGGCATGACCCAGTTCTGTAAACATTTGTTTGATTGATTGGACACAGACAAGGCCTCTGCTCTCCAGGGGAGCAGACCCTGTACTAGGAATCACAGCTGCTGAGGTGGGGAGAACGGGGGGGGGGGGGGGGGGGGGGGGGGGGAGATGAGAAAGACCTAACCTAAGTAGAGAGGAAATGGTGGCATGCAAGGGTGGAAAGATACGTGAATGCAGCAGGCTGTGAGGTGTGCCCAGCAGAGGTACCAGTGAGCAATCCCTGAGGGGAGGCAGCTGTTCTGTCTGTGCTGGGGAAACGGTGAAGCAAGGTCTTGAAAAGCCACTCTATTTGGAGGTGGAGAAAAAAAAGGAGGCAGGCTGTTTAAACCTTCCTAGTAGCGGGGTGCCACACACCACCAGGATGAAGGGGCTATCAGGTATAGAGGCAGGCCTTCATGACCAAACCCCTCCATCTATCCTTGGATAAGATAAGATCGCCCGAGTGGGGCGGTATTAACAGGATGGTGGACGGGAGATGAGACAAGCCATAGCAGGAGGCCGACTGTTTCCTTATGCCCACAACTTGTTCTCTTATATGGCAAAGAAGACTCCTCAGGTGGGATTGTTAAGGATCTCAGAACGGGGTGGTGGCTTGTCCTGGGTAATTTAAGTGAGCCCTGAATGCAATCACAAGAACTCTCACCATAAGGTGGCAAGAAGGTGGAGGGAGAAAGGAGGAGGTCTGAGGATGGCAGTACGAGGTTGAGATGATAGAAGGAAACGACTCTGGGCCACAGATGGCAGGTTGCATCTAGAAGCTAGAAAAGGCAAGGACAGGCTCTGGGGAGACTTTGCTGTGTGAGCATGAGGACCTGAGTCCAGACCCCAAAACCCACGGACAAAGCTAACAGTGATGGCGGATTTGTGACTGGGTCTGGAGCCTTCCTGCTCTGGACTCCTTGGCCCAGCGTGTGTGCTGTTCCACGTCACATCATCTCGTTGAGCTCCACAGCTCGTGGCTTGTGGCTTGCGAGTTTGACTTGTACCTGGGGTACAGGCTCCCTCAACCCTGGGAAGCTAAATGAGGGACCATGCTTGTGTGCTCGGCTGCCAACGAGAGCAAGTGAGGATTGACATCTAGTCCACACTGGGCATGTTTTGCTTGGCACAAGGGCACTGTCGGTCAAGGGCTACATGTGCCCAGAGCGGGACAGTCTTGTTCTCACACCAGCCTTGTATTGGTGGTCAGAGTCTGTGAATTTTAAGTTGGCTTGCAGGAGTCGAGGGCTTCCAGCTCAGTCCTCAGACCCTGGCAAGCCAAGCGCAGAAGGACAGGAGTGTGTGGGTACAACAAGCAGGTCCACATCTGACTCACTTCCACCCAGAAGCCGCCGATGGAGCAAACCTTTCCAGGGAAGCGGCCTGGACCCTCCCTGAGGCACATGGAGGGAGACCTATGGCTCCTAGCCTGTCCACCTCAAAGTCTTTGCCTCTCTTCTCTTCGTAGACCTCTCGCACCAAGGCCTCACCTTGGGCTGAGCCCCCTCAGGCCAACTTCAGAAGGTTGCTGCCCACGTCTCTTACCACCGCACAGTAGGTACTGCCCAGCTCATGTTCTTCCCAGCTCTCCCTTCTCTGTCCTGTCTGTATGTGACCAGATACACATACCTCACTTCTCCCCACCCCACCCCCGCCCCGTGTGTGTGCTCTCACAGCTAATAATTCCTTTTCTCTCCCCAGACTCCCCTCTGGCCCTCTGTCATTTCCTGTCCCCTACATCCCACATCTATACCTTTGCCATATGCTCTCAGATCTCTTTCTTCCCCGTTTAGCCTCTTACAGGGCCTAGGGCCTTCCCTGTCCATCAGGAGGGGTATGGTCCAGGACAAGGGGCTCTGGAGGTGCAGATTAGCATCTTTGATGGCACTTAGGACTGCACTTAAACAGAACGTAAGATGGAGGACTGTACCCCACTGTGAGCTAGGGGCCAAGAGCTGGCACATTGGTTCCTCAGGAGGTCCGAGAACAACCTTACTGAACGAACTAAGGGCTCAACTCTCAAACCTCAAGCTCCTCAGACCCTTTGGCCACAACTGCTACAGGACTCCTGGGAGAGCCACCAGCCTATCGGGCAGACAGTATGGTCAGGATGAGCACCAGAAAAGAGAAGATGATATGTGTGGGCTGTGAAGACACGACACCAAAAAACTGTCAAAATTTTGTGGGTGACTTTATATTGATCACCCGTTGAAATAATATTATGTATATGTTGGGTTAAATAAAATTGTCCACTTGTTTTTTCCCTTTTTGTTTTGACAGGGTCTTTTAATGTGATCCAGGCTGGCCTATTCGGTCTGCCTCGGTCTTCCAAGACCTTAGATTATAGGCTTGATCCATGATGCCTGGCTCTTTTTGCTTTTTAAATATGGCAATTGAAATATTTAGAAATACATGTATTGTATACTCTAATAAAATTTGCCTGAAGATCAGAGGACAGAACAAGCCACTAGATTAAACATAGAGGCCAGGCAGTGGTGGCACACTCCTTTAATCCTAGCACTCGGGAGGCAGAGATCTCTCTGGATCTCTGTAAGTTCAAAGCCACCCTGAACTACATGAGATTGATTCAGTCTAGGAGAGAAACAGAGCCAGGCAATGGTGGCACATACCTTTAATCCCAGTACTTAGGAGCCACATGCCTTTAATCCAAGCACTAGGAACTAGAGCCTTTTCGGCTGGAGCCTTTTTTCAGCTAGAGCCTTTTCAACTGGACCCCTTTCGGCTGAGGACTCAGAGATATTCAGTCAGAGGATTCGTGCAGTTGGTGAGGTGAGATGTGGCAGTGGCTTGTTCCTTTGTCTCTCTGATCTTTCAGCATTTACCCCAATATCTGGCTACCGGATTTTTTATTATAAGACCATTTTAGAATTTGTGCAACAATGTATTCCTATTTGTTTTTGTGGAGCATTGCTGGTCTTAGGTTTGAAAGGCATTAGAGGGGCCTGTGCCATCACAGAGTGGCTCACCCCCTTGTCTGTCTTCCTTCTCCCCAACCTTATAAGGTCCTTAAGACCGTTCAATACAGAACTTTTCAGTTTTATTGTGGTTCAAATGTGATCCACACGCTGTTGAAACCATAGTTCTGAATTTTGCTTTTTTACTTTTGTTCTGTTTTTCAAAACACTAAAGATTGAACCTAGGGCTTCATTCATGCTAGACAAGTGCTTTATCACTAAGTTATATGTTCAGCTTCTCTCTCTCTCTCTCTCTCTCTCTCTCTCTCTTACACACACACACACACACTCTCCTCTCTCTCTCTCTCTCTCTCTCTCTCTCTCTTTCTCTTACACACACACACACACACACACACTCTCTCTCCTCTCTCTCTCCTCTCTCTCTCTCTCTCTCTCTCTCTCTCTCTCTCTCTCCCCCCCCCCCTTTTTTGAGTCAGTGTCTAGCTAAGTCACCCAGGCTGTCTTTGAACTTAAAATCTTCTAGCCTCAGTTGCCCAAGTAGGCGACATTACAGGTCTTCACCAACAGCCTGGCTGAATCTTACGTTTTTGTTTCTTCTAAGGCTAACCATAGGCAGCACCATACCCTCCTTTACTGTGCCCCTAAACTGTGATAGTCCATATGTTAAATGTAGATTCATTTTTACGTTAGGTTATTTTCTGTTTATAATGGCTTGTCCGGGCATAGTCCTATCATAAGCTCAAGAGTGTGTCATCAGTGAGCCGGGCGTTGGTGGCGCATGCCTTTAATCCCAGCACTCGGGAGGCAGAGGCAGGTGGATCTCTGTGAGTTTGGAGGCAGAGGCAGGTGGATCTCTGTGAGTTCGAGGCCAGCCTGGGCTACCAAGTGAGCTCCAGGAAAGGCGCAAAGCTACACAGAGAAACCCTGTCTCGAAAAACCAAAAAAAAAAAAAAAAAAAAAAAGAGTGTGTCATCAGTTCCTTGTCTGGGGTAAGTAGACATTTGTTCTTGCCTCCCTAGGAACACCAATTAGACTTTTGCAGTCAGCAGTTCCCTATCTTGGGTGAGTAGGTTTGTTCATGTCTCCCTAGGAATAGTGTCACACAACAGTGTCTAGCATTTAAACTGAGACTCAGACCAGGACCCATCAAAAAACATCCTGCCGGGGTGATAGACACACCCAGACTTTTCAGAGCAGAGGATCAGTAAGCCAGGTGTCTAAACAATCTCCCCTCCTGACCTGAGCGCTGACCCTTCCTCAGGATGCTTCTAACAGGAGTCCATTCAGCCCTGTTGGAACGCTTATCCCTAAAGAGACAGCTGCTGCCTGGTTGAAGGATGGGGGCCATTAATCTGGGGCTGCCCTTGTTTGCATAATTGTTGCATACATTTGCATCTATTTGCTCCCAGCCTCTGAATACTGCACTGTGGGTGTTCGGGTACCATTTGCATATCACTGCAGGTGAGGGTCAGGTCTTTAAGACTTGGGTACTTATTAAATCCCCACCTCCAAGAGATTCTTTTATGTTGTAGTTCAGAAGAAATAAACTTGGGATGCTTATTTCTAGAATGATCCTGGGGAGTGCTATGTAAGTGGAGGGGTAGGGAAGCTCTAGGGCCTGCCAGTGCACCCCTCTGAAGCTCCTGCAATCCTCTGCTGACAGGTTCTGGACCCTGCTTCCCCATCTCTCCACCTAGCCATGCATACCCACCTATTCCTGGGCTCCAGGCTTTGCCCCTTCAGATTCCATGTATTCACTTCCAGCCCCCCATGACTTCTCCTGCTCACTCCTGCAGACTGACTTCTTAGGAACCCCAGAGCCCCAGCCCAGACATGCTCCCAACATCCACCCGACTCCTCCCCTCCCATCCTGAAGAATGAATGTCCAGAGAGCCTGAACTTGATATAATGGGTTATGACTACTAGGGGCCTTCTCCCAAATCTACTAAGGGAATAAATGACTTAGATAAGGAAAAAAGAAGATGGATGAACCCTCCTGCACACCCCTTACCTAATAGACTAGCTCTTCAGCATCTAAGCCCACTTATGGGTCCTTAATTATTGAACATAGGGCAGTCATTGAGATGAGGGACTGCCCTGAGGAGGACCAGATCTGTTAAGGAAGAGTAGCAGACCCTGAGGTGAACCAGAAGGAGCCTTGAGACTATCATTGTAGAGATTCCTGGATTCCGCTCAACTCTAAGTGCCATGGGAACAGTACTTGTGTCTTTCATCCAAACAGTTGAAACTCAGACAGCAGACAGCTCCCAATTAATACTATCATCTATGTTGGTGTCCCCTCAGATTCATAGAGTGGAACTTATGAAGCATGAGGAGGTGGGTTTCCGGGGGAATGATTGTCGTTGTCAGGAGGGCTCTACCCTTATGAGTGGGGTTAGTACCCTAATGAAAAGAGGGGCTGGGAATGTAGCTCATTGGTAGAGAGTTTGCCTGGCATACACGAGGCCCCGTGTTTGAGTCTCAGCACTGAACAAACCAGTCTTGGTGGCATACACCTGTCACCCCAGCACTGAGGCAGCAGGAGCTGGAGAAGTAAAAGTTCGAGGTCATCCTAAGCTATGTAGGAGCTTCAGGGCAGCCTGGGCTACATGAGTCACTGTCTTAGACAACAACAACAACAAAAGAGCTAAACAGTTTGAAAGGAGCTGCCTTTATCCCCTTTGCTGTCGTGTGTGGATACTAAAGCACCATCAGGGAGAGAGAACACACCACACACGGATTCAACCAGCACCTTGTGTTGGCACTGTTAATCCCAAAGATGTGGGGAGAAAGACCACTGACCCACATCATCACAGCCAAATTAATTAAAGCAAGCAACTAATTAAAGCCAGCTTTTTATTCATGTACACAGGCTGCCTCCGCCTGCTCAAGAGGGTTCGAGAGTTCAGCCTTGGGATGAGGAAGATAAGGGCTTTTATAGCTCATGGGTAGGGTGTTTCCAAGTGGGGGATTTGGCAGGCAAATTGGCAGGGTTATGGAACAGAATACAACAAAGTGGTCATAACAAGGTAGTCATAACAACAGGTGGTTATAATAACCTTTTGAAACCAAGGTAGGGTTGCAAGATGGTCACAACAACATTTTGAAACAAAGACATGGTTGCTGGTTTCTGGAATGGGCAGTACAGAACTATTTGTAGTTAAACTTACAAGTAGGGTATTGCCCAATCCTTGAGAAACAGATTTAATCATAAACCGGAATGAGCCTAGTTTGTCTTTACTATAAGATGGCTTTCAAGCCTAAGATGAAGGCAGGCTGGTTCATCAGGAACAGCCCAGCTTTGGCTGAGGTATTTTGTTACTGAAGTATGAACACATCAAGATAGTACTCAATATATATTGATATAACCTTTTATACCAAACAGGCCCTTTAATGATGCTGACTTTAGGTGTGATGACTCTGGGGCTCTTCCATAGTTCTGACCTAGACTAAGCCTTCCTAGGAAAAGCCCATAGGGGATATAATTGATCCTAGACTAGGCCTTCCTAGGAAAAGCCCACTGGGTGATAAAATTGATCCAGTGAGCAGAAACCTGGCTGAGGTTATATAGAACAAGAAAAGAGGAAAGTCTCAGTCATGGCCTGCTGGGAGTGTGGCAGATGAGTGGGGGCTCCAAAGATCTCTATGTCCCGCCCCCAATCTTAGGCTTGACCTATCTGCACCTGGATTGTTCAGTGTCTAGGCTCAAACCACCTCATCTTTAAGACCTCACAGAGATTTCAAACATGTTCTCCAGTAGGCCAGAGGATCCTTGAAAGGACTGTCAGGAAAGATGTGAAATTCAAGGGGGATCGTAGCAAGACAGGCTTTGGAATCACCACCCCTGCTTCAGCCAAAGGGGGAAAGACTGTAACCATGAGGCTCCAGTGATGTTTTTTAAGATATTTTATTTATATATTTAAAATATTTGTGCATGTGCACGCGTGTACATGTGTGTGCACACGTGCATATGTGGTGAATGCATCCATACCACAGCACATATGTGGCAAGGACAGCCATTGGGGTTCAGTTATGCCCTTCCATCATGTGAGTCCCAGGGATCAAACTCAAGTCGTCAGGCTTGAAGGTAAGTGCTCTACCCACTGAGCCATCTTGCCAACCTCTCTAGTGACTTTCAAAACAGATTTGTGGGGTTGGAGAGGCGGCTCAGTGGTTAAGAGCACATTATGCTCTTCCAGAGGATCTGTGTAACACCCTGTTGAGTGGCCCACAACTGCCGGTAATTCCAGCTCTAGCTGATCTGATGTCCTCTTTTGGCCCTCTTGGGCACTTGTACTCACATACGTATACCCACACACAGATCCTCACATAAAAACACATGTAATTCAAAATAAAAGTAAATATGAAAAAAGAACAGGTTGGGAGTCATGTCTCAGAAATGCTGAGATTTTCTTTCCTTCTTGAGCTGGGTAATATTGTGTGTATATTCCAACCAAAAGTCATGGGCTAACTTATCCACCAAGCCAAGGGACCGTGAAAGAGTACGCATCTGCTGCTCCGATGCCAAGGTTAAGTCAGGAAAATGTTTTACTCTGTGTGGTTATTTGGGAAAGTAAAAAATATGACTTCCTTCTTGGAGAACTGTTTTCTGTGCAAGAACGCTCACCTACATTGTCTTGTCTTGAGAACACAGAGCTGAGGAGAGCACACACAGCACATGAATTCACCCACGTGCTTTGCTGCTTAGCAAACACTCTCTTCTTAACTATGCAAAGAAAACCCTGTTGATGGGACAGGGCTCCATTATTCAGCACCTCCACCTCCATCAAAAACAACAGCTGAGAGACTCGGAATCAGCTATGGGTGGGAGACTGTCGCTTGAGAAGACCAGAAAATACAGAGAGGCATAATACCTTCTGAGAGATGGTCACTGAGACAGACATTTTGAAAGCAGGAAAGAGGGGTTGTTGGCTGGAGAGTGGGAAAGATGGTTGGGCCTTACCCCCAGGGGCCAGGGTCTGCAGCAAGACCAACGGACCCACCAGACTTCCTGAAATCTGTAGCACCTGGAAATGTGCGTGTGCACATGGGCCTGTGTGTGTGTGTGTGTGTGTGTGTGTGTGTGTGTGTGCCGATGTGCAACTCTGGGGCACCCAGCCAACCCCAATCCCTCTGTAGGTCCATCCCCTTCTCCATGCCTACTGGCAAGATGACTCACCAGAGCCTTGGGAGGCTGGGCATGGTGCTTGAGGGCTATGGCATGGCCTGGGAGACCTGAGCCAATTGCCCTAGGAGAGAATAGTTTCCTGGGCAAGGGGAGAATGAAGTCTCAGGAGAGGATGAGGAAGGCTGGGAAGCCCAGCTTCGATCAAGGAGACACTTGGAGGTGGAGGAATAAAGGTAGAGTCATGAGGGGGACTTTGAGACCAGGAGGGGATAGCCTGATGGCCAGAGATTTCAGTTGGTTCTTCCAGAGGTGGTGGGAAGTCTAGGGTGCGGGAGAGAATGTGAGGACTATGTTGAGAGTAAGGGGGTGGTGGGGACAGATGCGAAGGCCAGAGCTCATCTCCCCTTAGAACTTGAGTCCAGATGTAGTCATTTCTGTGTGTTCACTCTTGTCTGTGGCAAGTGTCTGGGAGGCTACAAAGCTGGTCCTTACCCTACCCATTTGCTTTTAGGTGTGGACCTCTGAAGACCCATCAGTCAGGAAGGGTGGCTGTTCCACGTCGTCCTGTCCCAGTATGCTTTCTGCATAGTCTCACAGTGGTCTGTTCACTTACTATATGGCCTCAACTATCATGCACTCCAAGGTCAAAAAAGACTCGTGACCACCACAAACCAATACATCAAAGACTGTTTCCATGTGCTGTATTGTCTATGCCCTCATCCCAATACTCATTGAATTTGACCCTGACTGCATGGCTGAAGAATTGCTTTCATCCAGTCCATTGAGGGCATGTGTCCATTGTGAATGTTGGCGTTCTCAGAGAAAGAAATCCTTTAATGGCTGAGGAACCTGGGGGTGAGGAGAGTCATGAAGGTGTGATGTAGACAGATGCTATCTGATTTGGCTCTCACCCTTCAGCCTGTCCAGCCAGTGACATTCTCCTGAGTCCCTGGGGGTCCAGGTTTGTACTTGGACCCTTTGGGAAGGACACAGTGAATGAGAGATGAAGGCTGTGAGCCCAGGGATCAGACCGCCCGTGAGGATATCAGCAATGAGGAAACAATGCAGAACAGCTTCTGTAGGCTGGTGGGAGGGAGCACAGCACAGACTGTCTCTGAAACCAAGTGTGACTGGTAGAGGGCAGGCACGAGAAACCAGGGAAGGCTTCTTGGAGGAGGAATACAGGAAGAGGAACAGAGGAGGAGAAGGAAGAGAAAGAAGATGACAGAAGAGGAGGAGGGCAAATCACTGGGCAACTTACCTCCTTTTGCATGAGCTCAGCGTAAACCATGCAGGCAGCAGAGATCAGCTCATCAGCATCAAGGTCGATGAGATTGTTGCAGGCCTGGGAGGGAGACATATGTGTTTGGGGGGTGTGTGTGTGTGTGTGTGTGTGTGTGTGTGTGTGTGTGTGTGTGTGTAAGCAAACACCTCTCCTGTGCTTTTGAGCACAGGCAACACAAAGGTAAGAAAGCTACTATTCACAGCCGTTATTGGGGGCACCTTGATGTCTCCACAACCCACCACAGTGCCTACAGATCATATGCTTTGGAGGTATGACAAACAGCCTTCACACGGGGCATCCAGGAAGCCCGGGCATTCTGCTACATGTCTCAAGCTCCTAAGGAAGACCTGGTTTATAACTGGCATACCACTCAAGATTTTTTTCCTGGTACTTCAGCTGGCCTTTAAGCACATCTGAAAACCTTAGGCCCTTCTGCTACATAGCCAAGGGTTAGCTTCAAGGCAGTAGAACCTAATGGTTAGAACTTCAGTGTCCTCACACGCTTACTTGGATGACAAACCAACACGGCCTCTGTCACGGTCGCAGGACCTTTAGAGCTAGTCTATTAAGAGCCATCAGCATGGAGTCCCACACTTCAGCACTCCTCATTTGTTCCTCTCTGGAGGCAAAAGCAGCCATAAGCTAGCACACCATGGGTCTGCATTCTTCTACGAAATGGGTACAGGCATCCGGCTCTGGAGGCTGGAGAGGGATCCGGCCGAAGGCACTCACCAGGAGGATGGCGTCACCACTCATGCTCTCCACCAGTGCCTGCTCCCGCACCATCTGTAGCATGCTGTAGGCCACCAGCACCTGGAAATTCCTGCAGGGCTTCCCCGTCAGCAAGACCTGTGGGCAGCCAGCAGGCCTCAGCCCTGCGGTCTGAGACCAGGACGCCCTGAGGGTCGCAAACTGTCAGAAACTACACACTCAGAACAGGGTAGAGAGAAACTACAATTTGAGTGGGAGCTCAGCTATCCAGGGTTCCCCCAAAAGTCGGTGGGGGAGAGGTGCCTTATGAGATTTGGGGGTAGACTGGCCGGCCAAGATGAAAACGTGAGGGAGGTGGAAGCTGGATGGTGGGACAGTACATGCCAGGCTGCAGTCGGGCTGGATCTTCCATTTAGGAACAGCTGTGAGGTGAGGCAGGACAGCGAGAGGTGGTGGGCTCATTCCTAAGGAGGATCATCTCCTAGGAACTGTGGTTGGAAGACTACAGGTGTCCTTGGAGCCTGCCTTGGGGGAAATCGGGTTCTAAGAGAAGCTAGCATTCTAGGGGAAGGGACGACCAAGGGACGACCAAGGAAAGGCAGCAAAAGAGAGCAGAGAGCGGGACAGGGTGCTGAGCTGCAGGCCAGCCCAGGCACATCAGCAGGTGCCTTGTGCTAACTGCCCTGTAGATGGTCAGTGGAGTCTGGCATCAGAATTGATGCACAGATGCTCTAGCACTCTACAGCAAGGCAGGAGTGGGGTTGCTGACCTAATTAAACCCCAAACCACTGAGCACCATCTGAAGCCAGGAAGAAAGGGATGCAGGAAAACTTGTAGCTTCTCCTCCTGACGCAGGAGGGGTACAGTCCACATCAAGTGTCCCCAGCTGCATGCCCCTCACCTCCCAGAGCCTCCAGACATCGTCGAAGGATTTGAAGGCGCGCTGGAAGCAGAGGCAGAACCAGGGGAAGAGAGACTGCACAGCTCCTGAGCCCTTCCCTTCTGTAAGGAGAGAAGCAGGCGCGTAAGCCGCCACACAGGCAAGGCCACACGACCGATCATGCGGGACATAGGAAACACGGACATTCCAGCTGCTACTTTCCCAACAGGCCATGGAGTCTGTTTGGAGCAGATGTTCAACATCAGAGATCCAGGCTCCTTCACATAGGTCCTCTCCTCCAGGCCTGAGTATGTTGGCCATGGGCCTTGGCCCTACCACAGCCTACCTGCTGGTGTGGGAAGTAGTAGTAACTGTGGACCACTCACTGAGGTGTTCAGCAAATTCAGGATCCAGTAAAGTGATCACACTGTTAAGCATGTCCAGGTTCTTGCCTACCCCGATGTTGATGACACAGCTGTGCTCCTGTACAAGGTGGGACCAGAGAACAGCTCTCCTCAGTTCTACTTGAGGGCATCACAGAACCAAGCCCACCTCTCAGTCCCAATTCTGAGAGGCGATGTGCCTGGTTCATTATCCGTGTGTGTGTGTGTGTGTGTGTGTGTGTGTGTGTGTGTGTGTGTGT
>CABHPH010122821.1:68824-86228 GCA_902168325.1 Peromyscus nudipes | reverse complement strand
GAACTCACTCTATAGGCCAGGCTGGCCTTGAACTCACAGAGATCTGCCTGCCTTTACCTCCCGAGTGTTGGGATTAAAGGTGTGCACCACCACCGCCCGGCATGAATGAATGACAATTTTCAAATGAGCCAGAGAAGACTCAGTCCATGGGATTTGGACTTGTTGCCCTGGCTTTGCACTTTGAATGCTGAGAGAGCTGTGTCCCTCGTAAAGGCCAACTCAGAGCTAGCTTGAGGGTCAAGGCAGACTAGAGCTGTAAGCACCATTATACTACCTAGCTTTATTGCTTTAATGATTTTGTTGTCTGGTTATTAAAATCACATAGAGTCTTTGCTACTCTTCTTAAAAATAACCAAACCTAACTCCAGCTGTGCATGGACACAGCCTTGTAAGGAACCAGTGCCTTCCTGTCTCCTGCATTGGTCACAGGGTCAACTTGGGCTGAGAGGGCCTGTGCACACAGTTTTGACCGTCGAGGCCTAGTCCTGTCTCCACAGATGAGGGTTTATCCTTCACACCCTCCTCAGAACATGAAGTTTATACATTGATTAAGAGACTCTATGCTCAGGGCTGGGACGCAGTTCAGCATTTGCCTAGCATGCTCAATGCCCTAGCGTTGACCTCACAACTGTAAGGATTTAAAAATGATAATAAATAAAATGGGGGGGGGGGTTGGGTGGGGGTGGAGAGAGAGCTCCACAATTAAGAACACTTGCTGCTCTTGCAGAGGACCCAGTTTGGTGCCCAACACCCTCATCAGATGGTTCACAACCACCTGGAACTCCAGTTCCAGGGGATCTAATGGCCTCTCCTGGCCTCTGTGGTCACCTGCATTAACATGACTCACATACAGACAAGCAGGCACACAGGCACGCGTGCACGCACGCGCGCGTGCGCGCGCGCGCGCGCGCGCGCACACACACACACACACACACACACACACACACACACACGGTGTGTCTACCAGTATGAGTGGCACAAGCTGGAGAGAATCCAGGCTTTTCAGCCATATGAAACCACACCCTTGCCATTTTCTACCTCCAAATCACCCAAATGAGGAACACATCTGAGAAACGCACCTGAGTCCCCCACTTCACAACACACCTTGTCCCAGACTCTATTCCTTCCTGTATATCCTCAAGCTTGATATCTTCATTTCATAATAAGCAAGAAACCGTGGATCCGTTTCTTTAAGGGACTGATTGAAAACCACATTTTTTCAAAAATGAGAACCACAGAATTGGAAGTCAGGTCTTATCTTGAAGGTCCCACTCTTTGAGAACAGCAAGAGGTGGGGTATGGAGCTAACTATTCTCTATCCCAGATACTTCCTGGACCCACAGCACACATGGTTCACCCCAGAGAAAATTCAAGATGAATAAGTACATCTACACCCTTATGGTGGCGCTGCAAAAGAGATTTCAGCAGGAGACAAGGATGTCGGGTGGAGAGGAACGGCTCTTTTGAGACATCATAAGCTCAGCCTTTGGGACTGAGGCTCTGGATGGAACAAGAGACGAGGGCACTATTAAACCCTACACCTAAAAGAGGAGCAGCAACAGCGGTGACAGAGGAGCCTAACACTGAGTCTCTGAGAAGTCCTTAGTCTAGCCATGTGTACCTCCGGACACTGAGTCTCTGAGAAGTCCTTGGCCAGATGGATCCCAGAGGATATGAGACAGGAAGAGCCCCAATGCCTTGGTGTAGGACCTGGCTTGAGCTCTCTTTTGGAGCTAGCCTTTTCTCTCCCCCAGGTACTGGAAAGTAGAGACTCTAAGCCTGTCTCATGTGTCCTATGGTCACAGGAACTATGGAACAGCAGGACTATGGGGACTGAAAGGCTTTTTAGATAGGATGAACTGGGTTGCTAAGTCCACCTGACCCAGATTCATACAGAGGACAAACATTTGGAAGAGGCTGAGCAATAATCAAATGGTCCTCACTGATGCTCTTCTCCTAGGCAGGATCATGGAACAAAAATCTGATGCAGGTGTGTGTACACATACACACTGGAAAAGTGGGAAACCCTAGTTAATGGAATTGACTTTAAACTGGTGAGATCTGAGTTTTCTGCAACCAGGTAGAATAAGACTTTGCGCTAGAAACTTCGAAAATAAAAGCTACATTTATTTTTATCCGAAACATGTGGACTTACTATTTATTCCTATGCGGCTCACTTACTTTCAAAGGGTCAATTAAAACATTTTTCAAATACACATTCCAGTGTCACTAGGAAAAAGAAAAACATTGTCCTAAAAATAGAGCGGAGAGTTAAAATAGAATTGGCCATGAATATGCCAAGTAGGGAAGACACATTGGTTCCAGATCAGTAGCTGAGGTCTCCAGGCTGGTGACTTCGGGTTTCTTTGCTCAGCACTGCATATCTCCACTGGAGCATTTAACCCCAGTGATGAATTCAGCATGGGCAGGGAGGAGAAGGCTGCCTCAGGTCCCAGAAGGTCCCTCCCAAGTCTCTGTACAGGAATACAGTAGGGACTTAGAGAATTAAGCAAATCTACAGTCAGCTGTGGTGGCTCCTGCTTCCCAGCGCTGGGGAGGCTGAGATGGGAGGATTGCCTTGAGTCAAAGGCAACCTGAGCTAAGATATAGTAAGACCCTGCCTCAAACCAAAAACCAAAAATAAACCAAGAGGAAGAGGAGGAGGCGGCAACCATCATCATCGATGTCATCGGCAGCAGCAGCAGCATGACTCAGTGGCTCGTTCCTATACCTCCCAGCTACTCCAACACTAAGGCTAGCCTGGGCTAAACAGCTCAGCACCAGCCCAAGCAACTCCTAAGACTTTCTTTCAAAATCAGAAACACAGAGCGCTGGGACCGCAGCTCGGTGGTGGAGCAGCTGCCTGGTATGTGCGCAACCTTAGATGTCATCTCCAGAGGGCAAGAGAAAAGAGATGAACGGAGCCCGTAACGGTTGGCACATATGTATACCCTCAGAAGGTTGAGGCAGGGGGATCACAGGTTCTAGTTGGATGCTGATCTGGGGTGCGTAGTTCGATCCTGTTTCAAGGGAGGAAAGAAAAGGAGAGTAAACAAGGGAGGACCAGAAAGGAGACAGTGGAGGGGGATGAGAGAGGGAGGGGACAGGGAAAGGAGGAGGAAAGAGGTCCAGGGGAGGAAAAGATGAGGTGATATGCTCAAAGGCAACTTGATTCTTTTTCAATTGAGCTTGGATATCTAGGACTTGCCCACCGAATGGAGACATGGCTTCAGCTCTCTGCTGTGAGGCAGGGGGATTGGGCAGGGCAGAAAGGTTTCTAGCAAACAAAGTGGCTGGGGCTGGGGTGTGAATGGGAGCCACAATTTATGAACAGAGATCATGGTGTTCTTGGAGCAAAAGTATGCTTGGGTTCAGGCAGAGCTCTGGTCCTGGCTCCGACTCCCACGGGGCCTAAGTACAAGGGTACAGGACGTGAACTGCTAAGCACAAGGGTGCAGGATGGCCGCCACGGTCTTCTCCCTGACGCTCTTCAGGAAGCTCAGCACTGCAGTGCCCCCAGTGCCCCTGTCCTCTGAGGCATGAGGTGAGAGACGGCTCGGCATCCTGCTCCTGGCCTTGGCCGCAGCAGAGATGATGTATCGTGCCACCACGTTGATGTGGTAACTGCGCAGCTCGACCAGCGCCTCCACACACTGGTTATAGGCCGTCAGGCAGCACCCGGCACCGGAGGTCACTACGTAGTCCCTCAGTGAAGGAGCTGAATGGAGGTCCTCCAGGAAGGCCTTATGGGAAGGAGGCATGTAGTCTCTCATTCTGTGTAGAAAGTCTACTGAAAAAAAAACAGCCCAGAGTAACACCTTAGCTCAAGGCTGACGTTCAGGAGCCTTTGTCTGCTGCTCCAGACATGGTGGGACCAGAAATGTTGGATAGGGTTCTCACTCAGCCTAGTCAGGCTTTTGTTATAGCTGCTAAATGCTCAGATGTACATTTCTGGATGTTGACAGGAGATGCAGACGAGAAGAAGAAGAAGCAAGCATCTCTCAGATAATAAAGTTAGACAGGAATCTACTCGCCAGGGTGTACGTATCCCAAGCCGAACATGAATAGCATGACGTTTCCCACTAAGGGCTATGAGGCATGTATTAAGCATGCACACAGTCTCTTACACTGACTGGTGAAACATCCTGGTGAATTCTGTTTGCTAGATGCTTCTTACAGGGGATGGTGGGGGGGGTGGACCCAGGGTAATGGAACTTACCAAGTACATAGAGAAGACATTAGGAAGCAAGTATTTTAGTAAAGACCCAGAGAAACCAAAATAACAAAAGCTCCAGTGTTTACTAGAAAAATCACTACGCTTTTAACTAATGTGGGTTTTTTTATTTGTATGTTTTTAGGTTTTTGTTGTTGTTGTTATTTTGTTTTTGCTTTCTTTATAGAAAGTGAATAACTAACATCAAATACTGAAATCCAGGAACAGCCCTGCTGGTACCAGAGAACCAGCTTGTGCAGAATTTCAGTCCTTTCTGGTTCTGATCCAAGTTAAAGTTTAGTGGCATGATATACCTTTTTTGTACCTGTTAAGGGCATAGCTCTACGCTGGCAGGCAAAGCAATAACTATTTTCAAAGACTTCAAAGTGATGGGCTCCCTCTTCTGGTCCACATGCATTCAGTGGGACGCTGGACCATTTCATGGGAAGGGCTCCATTACTGGCTGCTTCAGACTGGGCCACACAAGGTCCTAGCCTTTGAATTTACAGATTAGGGACCCAAGCCCACAGGACAGTGAACAGCCCAGGTCACAGCTATGTTTTAAAACTTGGAAACAAACCCAAGATCCTGATGAGATCTGATGCCCTGATATTGACTAACATGCACACAGTTGTCTGGGGGTTTAGGCAGGTATAAACTTCAGGACATTTTCATTTACACCTGGTTTTATAAGTCAGTAAAAATGCCTCCCTATTCTGCCTAATTCTCCCCTTGAGAGGACAGATGAGATGAGATGGTTGCTTACCACTTCCCTTACAATGCCGAATGCCCAGGAACTCATCGAAGGCCTGAAGCACAGAGCTCTGGGCTGCGCTTCCTCCCGAGTACCTCAGAGGCTCTGTGGCCACACCCTCATAGACCAGCCCCACTGGCATGGCTGGGTTGTCCTTCCACCTAAGCAGGAGTCAAAAAAAAAAAAAAGAAAAAAAGAAAGAAAGGAAGAGTGGAGAAGGCTGCTCCAGGGAACGGTGTCTTCTCTGCCATGAACCCTGAGCCAGCGGGGAAGTGGGCATGGCGTTAACGGTGGTTTGAGGAACGAAGAGTGAATCTTGCCAGAGTATCCAAGGAGTTGTTAGCTTGACTCCAGCGTCACACCATGCCGTGGTATTGGAGCCCTTCTCTGCCCCATTTAAAGGATTCTTCCAGAGAGGGAGGACGGGAATCTTCCTCATTGCTCTTTACTGAAGTGATTTAAACAGCTCGGTCATATACGTGCATCTGTGACATCAGCGCCACCAACAGAACAATTAAGAGGCTCTGAACAAGTCCCCGCTTCCTCTGCTAGTCTCAAACTCGACAGCTACCCCACCAACATGCTTCCCAGTTACACACCAGCACACACAGACACTCAGCTGTTATCCCCTGAAACACTGAAATGTTCGTAGCATTACACTGGTGGAACGGCTTTTATTTCTCCGTGAGAACTGTTATCAGACGGTTTGGGTTTGTCACAGCAGGCACTGATAACAAGCATGGCTAACAAGAGCAGCGATATATACCAAAGCCTACAGACGCCTGCAAGGACAAAGCCTGGGGCCCCTGCCCACACGCCACTCTTTTCCCCTCTCTCCTCTCCATGTGTCCATCTCTTTCTACCTCTCTCTCTTACATTTACCCCCCAATGACTTTTCCTAGTCTTGACGGTTACCCGAAGCACAGCAAAGCAGAGCATATCACGCTGGCGCCTGTGGTTCCTACCCTTTACGAACGCATGCACACTCACTCTCTCACCCTGGCCACGTGGCCGTAGATGAGGCCAGGCAAGTTTTACCTTCTTTCCTAAAGTGACAAAGACCTGAGCTCAGTTCCCAGACTGGACATACCAGGATAACAGGGCCTGACACACTCAACTTGTGTTCCAAAGCTGCATGTCTGTAGTCCTTTTCCTAAGAACCTTATCACATTCTACCTCCACCAAGAAGCGTGTGTTCCTCTTTTGCCTATGGACAAAGCATCCCCTGGGTAACAGGGTAAGTAGCAGGTTTATACCAATGTCTCTGCTCCTTGTCATTCTAAGTCACTGTGTTCAAAGAAGGGACATGTGGACCCCAGATATTCAACAACCACAGACTGACTCCCCTGCCTGCATGCTGAACCTCTTGAAACTCTGCTCTGGGGTTGCAAACGCAGCAAGGAGCCAGATTGACCCATCTGGTGGCTGTTTGGGGTCAACTGCCCCAGGAATTTCCATGGTTGTCAACTGGAGCAGTCACATTTAGGAAGGAGGTACAGCACAGGAAGCAGAAGAGGGGATACACAAGAAGGTGGGGACCCACAGGCTGTGGGACAAGGTCTCTATTCTGGTAAGATACAGAATTGAAGCTCAACTCTGCTGTGCTAGTTGTCTGGCCTGGCTTATCACATTTAACTTCTCAGAGTCTTGGCTTCCTCATCTGAGTAGTATGAATATGAACTGAAGTCCCTGGGCAGGGGAGGCATGCCTGGGTTAAAGATTCTACATGGAGAGTTGGAATGTTGATGATCCAGAGACAAATGACATTGGGCTATCTTTAACTCCCTCCTGTCTGACCCAATATCTCTGTGACTCTTTGAAATGTGTTGACTTAACAGACAACAAGTTTCTACCACCCCACAGCTGAAAGCGCCATCACATGCCATCTCCATGTGACCGTGTATAGAGCTGTCCTTGTTTGCTATAACTTGCCTATCTGAGGTCCCCATCAGTGTACCCACTTGGTTGGTAACTTTCTTTTGTCCTTGAACTACAAAAACTCATCCATTCATTCCCACACTAGACCATGTTATTTGGGGACAACTTGAATCTGTGTTTCTGGGCACTCAATGTTTGGCCAAAGAATAAACTAACTCTTATTCCTTTGAAGTAAGAGCTGTGTTTTGCACTGACATTCATATTTATCTTATTGGTCATTGTAAGAACTAACTCAAGTACTATTTGCCTGGAACAGATTAAACATCCAGTGAGTACCAGCCATTTATTGTTCTAGCAACCCGGGACAGTAAGAATGCCCGCCACCGCCGGCTCTCATCTCTCAGCCACAGTGGACAAGCCTTTCTGAGCCTCCATTTCCCTAGTTTATAGGGAAACCTGCTTCGCGAACCTGTTCGGGGAGTTGAATGGGCTTCAGAGGGGTCTATGAACAAACAGCCCAAAGAATATCAGAGTTCGGGGCTAGTGAAACGGGAGAGCGACACTTTGTGAGGAAGAAACGGCCTGACTGCTGTGGAATAACAGACCTGGTCCACACCAGCACACCTGTGTGAAGAACAGCCGTGTGCACATCATGATCCCGTTTCTCTGTGGCACACTGCATGAGGACCCATGGGATGCATCCACTCCAACTCTTCCCTCATCTCCAAGATGATTGACACTCAATCTCCATCTCAGCTTCTTCCCCTTTTGGTCCACCTCTGAATGCCTTCCTTCCAACCTTGTTCACCATCCTGCCCCACTCAGCAGGTGGACTGACAACCTGAAGCCCCAAGCAGAGCAGTGGTCATCCTCGGACTGTGCCACTCCGAACGGAAACCGGCACTGCCCACGCTGTCTGGCCCCCACAACAACTGGCATCCTTCTCACTCTCCTGCACATCTGACCTTGTTCTTCATGTCCGCTCCCTCCTCGAGGTCATAGCAATTGTTCCCTTTGCTTGGAGCAGGAATCCACGTGGCCTGCTCTGTTGCCCGTGCAATCACATGTCACCTGGGATGTGGTGTTTCTAGATCCCAATAAACAAGATACCTGACCCACCACACCTAGCGGTCCCTCCCTAGTACCCTACATCCTACTTGGCATTGCCCCACACAGCCTCGGGTGGTAACACATACTGTAGGATGTTTGCTTCGACTAGGTTTGCTTACTCAGAATCTTCTCTCCATCCTGAAATCACAAGCTCCATGAGGGCCACACAGCTGCTCTTCTTTACTGCTCTTTCCAGCACATACAACGGTGTCTGGAATGTGGTAAGCCCTGACCATGTATGTACTTGATGGATGGATGGATGGATGGATGGATGGATGGATGGATGGATGGATGAATGAATGAATGAATGAACAAATGGAAAATGAGCATTCCTCAAGTCAGTATTAAAGGGACTCTGGCTAGCTCAAGCGGGCTCCGGCAGGCCTTGCCCTTCTCTCGCGTTCTCTCTGGCTAAAAACCTTTAGATTGTATTCCTGAAGCTAGCCCCCAAGGTTCATTCCCTTATTTGGCCAATCCCTCCTCCTGAGACTAATAACTATCAAGGCCCAGCTATCAAAGTATTGAAATCCAGCAATCAAAAGTCCCTTTTGGCTCCCCTAATTAACATGCCCAATTAAAATTAAACACCTCATCCTAACACGAGGTTTCCCCCTTTAGCTTTATAAACGGCCATTTGCCCATGTGCCTCGTCTGTCTCCTCTCTGTCCAGAGGCAGTCCTTTGTCCTCTGGGACAAATACCCCTGCCCCTTTTTCCCTGGTCCCCTTCCCCTTCTCCCTCATCCCCTATCTCCTTTACCACACATCCTAGCCCATTCTAACACAGACCTCTCCTTCTTCTCCTCTTAAAAATTACACCTGCAAGGTCATTTGCTGCTGTTTTTCTGCCTGAGTCAGAAAGCAGCCACTTTAACTTTTCTTCCCTGCTTAAGAAAGGATCTCTCTGTGAAAATAGGTATTTGGGTGTGGTTTGTGCTTAATCAGGGTCCGGGAGGGAGCCCACCTGTGTGCCCAGTGCAGGAGTTCCCCCTTCAAGTATGTCACAGCCAGAAGACTCAAACCAAGTGCTGGAAAAAGCCCAGCTAGCCTAAGAGAACGATCAGACATGGCGGAGGCAGGGAACGTACCAGGATATGTCCGTTCAGCACACACTGGAGTGGCTGTGCCAAAGCCAGCCGTGCTGACCGTGACAATCACTCTGGGCGGATGACAGAGAACCTGGGTCTGCCTTCACACTCCACTCTTCACAGCTACGTGAGGCTCGCCTTCTCACCAAGTAGGTGACCATCTCTCACAGGCACTCACAGGCTGGGCTGCTGTTTGTGAAGGAATGGGGCCGTTTTCATTTCCGGTCTCTATGGTAAGGTTATTTTTAGCCCTTCTGGTGTTATTTCTAGCAATCCCCAGGAAAGGGGAAGTTGAAAGAAACAACAAAAATGAAGTGACATTTCCCCCCGGAGGAGTGCCTGGCCTTCCAGGGAACTGTGATGGGCTGGGAACTGAAGGAACACATCTTATTTCCACATGCAATCCTCTCCTTAAAAAAGTGTGTCTGAAGAAGCAAATGAGAAACCACAGACTGAAAGCAAGATGGATGCAGAGTGGGGAAATTGACATTTTAGAGTCAAGACTAATGGAAGTTCTCAACAATGCAGATGTTTTGAAACTATAGCTACACTTAGGATTTGGTCCGGCCACTTAACGGCACAGGAAACAGTCTCAGGGACAGGAGCCGAGGACAGGCTCTATGTAGACACCAGATTAAAAAGTGTCACTACCCAGAACTTATTTTGACGAAAACCATGCTCCCTTCTGGTTCCTGTCATGCCTGCGACAAAAGAGGAAGTAGAATTTATTCCTTTGAAAGACCCTGGTGGGTAGAATTCTAAAATTAGTCCCCCAAGATTACCAACTGAATTCCTAGGACGCTTCATACGATGAGATGTTCCTGTCACTGTGATGTATTACATGGCAAGGCAGAAGGGCTATTCAGATGTAATGAAGGTTGCTGATCAGTTTAGCCTTCATGTGGGAATTTCCCTGACTCATCCAACTACACTGAACCCAACCACATGAGCCCTTTTAAGGGAAGCTTCCCCTGGCTGGTGGTCAAGGGAGAAGTCAGGACAATGTGTAGTTCTAGAAAAATTCCAAGTGCCGCCACTGTGTCAGAAGACAGAATTGGTAGGGTGGGGGGACAACATAGGAGGCCTCTAGTAGCCCAGATATCATCTCTAAACACATACACACACACACACACACACACACACACCAAAGCAAAACCTTGATCTGCTTGCACTAACTGAGTTGGGAAGCGAGGTTTCCCTCACATTCTCAGCTAAAGCCACCTTGGCCTAGGCATGTTAGTGTATGTATACCCATAACCCCAGAGCCAAGGAGGCTGAGTAAAGAAAATACAAGTTCAAGACCTGCTTGGGCTACATAGTGAGATTGTGTCTCAACAACCCCATAATGAGAGTCCAGCCCTCCAACTCCCTTGACTTCGGCCTCTAGAGACCCTAACAGAAAGTCCTCTGGGCTTGCTTGGGCTTTGGGCCCACAGAACTGAGGGAACAGGCAGGTGTTTCAGAGAGCTAATAGGGGCTTCAAAGCAGGGAAAAGCCCGGGGAGGCCTGACTCACTGACCGGATCTGGCATACACTTGCTGTAGGGTCTCATTAAAAAAAGAGGCCTATGTTACTTCTTAGATCCAAACTGTTGCCATGGGGAAACACTTGAAAGAATCAGCCTAACAGAATGTGAAGCTGTTCTGGTGTGGTTAGAGGTTTGGTCCTTGGACCTTTGATCTTATCGCTTTGGCCGTGGCTGAAGGACGTATCATGGTGGAGAGAACAAGGAAGAGCGAGGCTGATGACCTGGGTGCTGGGGTCTCCCAGGCCCTTCAAGGGCATAATTTCCCTCCAGGAGTTTCTACCTCCTATGCTTCCATAACTTCTCATTAGCACCATAGGCTGGCAGCCAAGCCTTCAACACACGGCCTTCGGGGCTGGTTAGAATCCACATTGTACGTCCCTGTAGCTCGTTTGCCTCTGTATTTTGCTTAAGTTACTCTCTGGAAATCTTCTTGTTTCTAATCTTTACAATTCACCACCCAAGCCAGACCCCCCCCCTTAAAGTGTCCCACAGCTCTCAATATTAAAGGAAGTGCATTATATATGCATCTATTTCATTTGTCTCCCAATGGGACATGGCAATAATAGATTTAGCATTTGGTCTGTCTCTTGCAGAGTCCAGGCACAGCTTAGAGTCTTCCTCTCAACAGCATCCCATGCCCCTCCAAGTCAACAAGACACAAACATTCGAAAGTGACTCAACTCTGGTAGTTGGTGAATTGGATGACAATCTGGTCAAGGTATGTCAAGGTAGGAATAACTGGGAGAAGAAATGTGCTCAATATGAGTGTGTGTGTGTGTGTGTGTGTGTGTGTGTGTGTGTGTGTGTGTGTAGAGAAAGAGAGAGGGAGAGAGAGAGAGAAGAGGGGAAGGGGAGGGAGACAGAAAGAGAAAGGGAGAGAGAAACAGAGACAGAGAGAGACAGAGAGAGAGAGAGAGAGAGACAGAGAGAGAGACAGAGACAGAGAGGTGGGGCATCATATAGCCATGAGACAAAACAAGGGTACCCAGAATCAGTGAAGAATGGCCTAGCAAGGGCCGTGGACTATTCCTGCTACCACACAGCAAAACAACCAAACTGTATCCCCACAACTCTGAAGGCTAGGGACTCGAAGAGCAGGGCCGCGATGGTTCAGTCAGGTGAAGACCTGGACCCTGGCTTCCAGATGGGTCCCTGGATGCTATGCCCTCATAAGGTCAAAGGGCAAAGGGGAAAATGTGACTATTACTTTCTGGCCTTCCTCTGCTCTACCCCTTTCACTCTCCTCTCTCTCCTCCTCCTCCTCTTCTTCCCCTCCACATCTCTCTCCCTACTCCTATCTTTTATTTTTTGTCCCTGACATCAAGTTGGGCTTCTAAGAGGATCCAAGACTCCAGTCTGGTGGCTAATGACGATCTCTTTGCACGTAAGTACCCAGGCTTGGAGCCCTTTTCCTTCTGATGGTGCCTGGGGTCCATCCTCCTAGAGTGGACCCAAGCGGTGACTGCCAGCTACGGTCACTTGCTGTATTTCTTACTTTATGAAGCTTCTGTCTGTCTATCCTCACATCAATTTGGGAAACTGTACAGAGCTCTCAGGCAGGAAACCAACTGGACTGTACTTACCCAGAAAGGAAGAGCCGGATGACTGTGTAAAATATGTCTGGGTCTACATAATCTGGAAAACAATCAAATGTGAACTTTACCACAGGCAAAACGCAATTGGCCACAGGTGCCTGGACCCTTCTGCTTTCCTGGGGCTCCCCCACCCCTATCTGATCTATGCAGAGCCCAGAATGGAAGCAACAAGCACAGACAGAATGTTCCCGTGCAGAGGGGCACGGGCCCTCCCAGGGTTGTTAATCCATTCCTTATGCCGGCCTCCTCTGTTTGCAGTATTTCGGTTTTCTGCACCTCACCACCACCACCAAGAGATTAAGACTATCCTTTTAAAAAATAATATTTTAAATAGACATGACGTGTTCGAGAATATGGTAAGCTAAGAAAGGAAAAGCAGACGACCAATGTCCAGAAGTTCCTGTGTCAGCTGAGGGCTTCCCAGGGGCTGTCACCGCAGGTCAACAAGGCTATTAGCCCCAAGTGGCGTTGGCCAGCATGGGCAGCCATGCTTGGGAAGGATGGATTCTGTTCTGTATGGCCTCCTACCTAAGAAAGCGTGCCATCATGGCTATATAAATTCCAAACGTCTTTGATCAGCTTTGAAAGGTCACTACACTACTGAGGTTCTCTGCCTTCTGGAAACTAGTCTACATTTATCTTACATTTCTTGGTTTCTGAGAGAAAAAGAAACATCCTTTGATAAAGTCTAACTAATAACACACCCTTCCGATCACTTTTCCTTTTCTCTTATCACACATGGAGTCCAGAGTCCAGTTCTTTGTCCCTTCTCCCTGTCTGTTTTCTCTGTAGCCCGCAAGACCTGGGATGGCACAGCCTCAATGTTTTGAGACACTCCGCCATGTGGCCATACTCTCTCGTCTCAAGTGTGACTGTGTCCCGTGTGCTCGACTGTTGTCTGGGACCTCTCCTGGGTACTAGTGTTCTCTCTCATCCATATTGTTAAGTATATATACAGCTCCTTGCAGAGGAAGTAATAGTGTGTACTGAATTACTCTTTTACACAACTTCATGTATTAAAGGTAAAGCCAAGTGATCATTGTGATAGATACAACAGGATTTACATGAAAATGTAAAATATATTCAGTGGATATTTTAAAAGTGATTCGTGAAAGAAGGACCTAAGAAGAAAGCTGCTGTGGCCATTTTAATACCTGACAAACTAAACTTCAAATCAAAACTAATCAGAAGAGATAGGGAATAACATTACTCAAAGGGAAAAAAAAATCCACCATAAGGATATTGCAATTCTCAACATCTGTGTACCAAACACAAGGACACCCAAGTTCATAAAAGAAACACTACTAAGCATTAAATCACATATTGATTGACCTCAAGATCCACTCTTGGACATACACCCAAAGGACACTTCATCCTACCACAAGGACACTTGCTTAACAATGTTTATTGTTGCTCTATTCATAGTAGCCAGAAATCGGAAAGAACCCAGATGTCCTTCAACAGATGAATGAATAAAGAAAATGTGGTGCGTTTGTACAATGGAATATTACTCAGTTGTTAAAAAAAACTGAAGTTATGAAATTCACAGGTAAATAGATAGAACTAGAAAACAATCATCCTGAGCAAGGTAACCCAGACCCAGAAAGATAAATATAGTATGCATTCACTTATAGGTGGATATTAGCTGATAAGTCAGTGGTAACCAAGCTACAATCAGTAGAACCGCAGATTAGGTATAGTGCAGGGGACTAAATAGAATAGATAATTAAAGATGGATGGGGGAGGGGGCTAGAACAGGAGAATCAAGTGAGGATGGGGAGGGAAAAGGAGGGTGAGGGAGGGAATACAGAGAGAGATAGTTAAAATTAAGGGCCATTTGAGGGGTAGTTTAGAAGCCTGATATAATAGAAGCTTCCTAAAATATATACATATATGAAAGTGATCTCAATAAAATCACCAAACAATGGGGGACACAGAGCCCCAAGCGGACACCTCTTGTCATCAAATAAAGCCTCCGGTATAGTGATTGGGTTGAGTTGTTAGCCAAAGAGATCCCATGGGAACCCCCAAACAACCCAGGTTGTTGCCAAGACTACAGGCTGCTCTCCATAAACTGACAAGTCCCCCATTGCTGAGGACAACACCTATATACCTCAGTGAACATGGAGAAGTCAAGCTGGTATCTACATAGAACCTTCACCCTTTTGTGCCAGCTTCTTTGGTACAGGGAGGCACTCTGCGCTCTACCAAAGGAGAACCATAAACAAGCCAGCCACAAACCATTTCATCTACAATGTGTTGTGCCTGCAAGATATGGTACTACAATCATGGCACAAAGTTTGTGGGTGCAACTAACCAATGTCTGATTTGACTTAAGGCCCACTTCACAAAAGGAACCCACAACCAATATTGCTTGGGTAACCAAGAACCTGAAACTACATAGCCCAGGGACCTAGGGAAAAACCAAATAGTACTGGTCTAAAAATTAAAAACAAAATCTTAGCAATAAAATGACGAATGGCATGCTGCTGTACCCATAGATCAGCGCCTTGCTCAGCCATCATCAGAGAAGCTTCCTTCTGCAGAAAATGGGAACAAATACAGAGCCTCACAGCCAGACGTTGTGCAAAGAGTGAAAGACCTTGGAACACTCAGCTCTAAATGGATTTGATGTCTCCATCAATCCCTCCTCTCAGGGCTCAGGACACCCCATGGAAGAGGAGGCAGAAAGAGTGTAAGAGCCAGAGGGCATGGAGGACACCAAGGAAACAAGGCTCTCTAAATCAATAGGATTGACACATGTACACTCACACAGACTAAGGCAACATGCACAGGACCTGCATGAGTCTGCACCAGATGGGGTCCTAGAGCTGAGAGGAGAAGTGGACACATGTCCCCATGCCTAACCCAAAGGCTATCTCCAATTGATAACCACCTACAAATGAAAACTTAGTTTTCTCTAAGGGGGTTGCAGGAAGTCAGGACAGGAACTCAAACAGGGCAGGAACCTGGAGGCAGGAACTGATGCAGAGGCCACAGAGGGGTGCTGCTCCTCATGGCTTGCTCAGCCTGGTTTCTTATAGAACCTAGGACCACCAGTCCAGGGATGGCACCACCCACAATGGGCGGGGCCCTCTCCCATCAATCACTAATTAAGGAAATGCCCTACAGGCTTGCCTGCAGTCAGATCTTATGGAGGCATTTTCTTAATTGAGGTTCCCTGTTCTCACTTTAGCTTATGTCAAGTTGACATAAAACTAGTCAGACACACACACACACACACACACACACACACACACACACACACACATGTACACGTGTCTTCTTCGTCTTCGTCTTCTTCATCTTTTTTCTTCTTCTTCCTCCCCCCTCCTTCCTCCTCTTTCCCCTCCTCCTCCTCCCCCTCCTCTTCCTTCTCTTTTTCACCCTACAGGTCCTTTGTGTGTATACTATGGTTCCCAGCATAGTGTTTTTATGGTATTCCTGAGCTTGTGACTAGTTGCTCTCTGCATCTATATTTGATTTTGCGTCTTTTCTCAGGTTCTTCTCCATCTGTCTGTCTTTTCCAACTCCAATCTGATAGTTATTGTTTTGTGTTATTATTACCCCATAGAAGCCTGTTTGTTTTCTAATGAGACACAGAAAGGGGATAGATCTGGATGGGAGGGAGGGTTGGGGAGAATTGGGAGGAGAAACTGTAATCAGATATATTGTGTGAGGGGAGGGGGAACCTATTTTCAATAAATAGAAAAAAATAATTAATAATGAACCTAAGCATACTTCTCAGCAGGATTTCCACATAGACACCAGATAACCTGACAATGTTTACCAAAGTGTTAGATTCCAAGTTAATGTTCAAATACTGGTTTCATTCCATTAGTTGGAAACAAACAGTAAAGAGATAATTAAATAAAAAGATACTTTGCTAAACACAAAATTGCAAATAACTATTAATAAAGCAGAATATAGGCATATTAGTATGCCTCACCTTGAAAGAAATTCAAGTAGACGTGTACATGAAAACACACTCATACAACACGTTCACACACAGGGAAACTCGATGTTCAATGAAGACAGGAACTGAGAGAGGAGTCCCTGCATCAGGAGCTATTTCAAGCATGTGACAGAGAAGACTAACCAGCAACAGTGACAATTGATTTAGAAGGGTCATCAGGAAACACTGGCTTATATTTTATGCTGCTTCCTACCTTTCCACCTGCTTTCCTTCCAAGACAGAAGCTGGATATAATATCACAGTGCATATTTGATAAGCTTGAGCCAAGTTCCCAACGGAGGGTTGTTTGTTTGTTTGTTTGTTTGTTTGTTTTTGTGGTACCTGATAGGGTGATTCTACAGTTCACATGAGAGACAAGGAATGGGCTCCTGAAGGAGAAAACCTGGGTGGAGAATGTTCCTGAGAGAATGAAGAAGAATCTGAAGGCGCGGGGACCAGAGGAAGACAAATCCAGAGGGGAAAAGAGCAGAGAGACCCCAGAGCAAACCTGTTCCTTTAAGAACATCTAATGAGAGACAGGAGGGAATTGAATTCATTTCCCATCTTATAGTATATACAGGTGATAATAATAGATGAATTAAGAACTTAAGTATGAAACAATAACAACTTTAGAAGAAAATGTGGGCAACTATATTTCCAACCTGCTTTTTTACTGAATAAATTTCTTATGTAAGAGCTCATGAACAGTCCTGTGGCCATATTTCAGTTAAGAGCTTTTGCTTGCAAAAGGCACTAAACAAATCTTATTTGTAGCACGTGTAGTTAGCAGCCACCCTACCGTATGTAAGGCGGGCGTCCACGTGCCTCCTGTAGTTAGAGGTCACTGTAGAGGACTGGCCAGCACCTGCTAAGAATCTAAGACGAAAAGGCTTCAGTCTGACCGGGCTGTAAAACCTTCCTTGCACCACTGTGTGGTCCATGAATCAGAGCTGGTGACACAGGTGAGGGAGGAGGTGTGGAAGGATGCTACTGAGGCCAGGTCAGAGACATGATTGGCGTCAATCAAAGGAACCGATGTAAACAGTATTCAAGAAAGCAACTCCAGTTAAGTGTGGTGGTGAAGTGTTGTTGTCTCTAGCCACTGAAAAACAATGCAGAGGTTCTTGCTAAAGTTAAAAGAGAGAGAAAGAGAGGGAGAGAGAGAGAGAGAGAGAGAGAGAGAGAGAGAGAGAGAGAGAGAAAGAAAGAAAGAAAGAAAGAAAGAAAGAAAGAAAGAAAGAAAGAAAGAAAGAAAGAAAGAAAGAAAGAAAGAGAAAGAAAGGAC